>JAWRVZ010001022.1:0-45644 GCA_037043235.1 Rhodeus uyekii
GTAGAAAAATATTTCACTTTCAAATCTTCAGACCTTTGTGCCTCAAGCTTAATAGCTTGAGGCACAAAGGTCTGAAGATTTGAAAGAGAACATTTTTGTATATTACTTATTTTATCCTTGGTATTATCTCTATCCACAAATGTGCTGTATTGTATTACAATTGTATAAAGTAATAAAGTGAACACTAAATAATGATGCATCAGTGTGTAGCTGCATATGTAGTAACCATTTAATGAAAACAATAAGCCCTGTGAAACATAAACATCATTTACACTGATTTCAGAAAAGCTGAGCCATTTAACAACGCCATTTAGCTGTTCTGAAATCACATTCAGCACATTTGTGATGGGAGTTTGTGTGGAGCAGCTTGTACTGTGAACTGAAACACTGAATTATAGAGCTGTCTTGCAAGAGACATCTTTCTAAGAACCATCATACACTGGAAAATCTAAGCTTTGGCATCAAAGTACATTTCTCTGAGCAAACATTGTATAATAAAATGCATTGAAACACTACACTTACCAGTAGTATTGATAAACTTTACTAAATGTTTCACTGTGCTTCTTCCTTTTAGGAGGCGTGGTCCTCAATGTATTTTACGTTTGGTCCCGAACTCTAGACATGAACGTAATGAATTAATAATGCGGTCACCACATACAGCAAGCACTCATAAACTAAAAACATGTCAATCAAATCACAACTAAACACTACTGTAAGATTTGTATCAGATGTAGAATAAGATGTATAAGATGTAGTATCAGAACTGAAAATACATGAATGGGTTTTTGTGTTAGATGTCAACATATGCATATGGACCATTAGGTGAACATGGGTATGAATCTCCACTGCTATGGTAAAGGAACAGAAGGGCCAGCAGGGCCCCAATGTATTCCTGGTAAAACTTGGACAACTGACCATATATAGACTTGGTTCTGGCATGTATAGAAATTCCTATATGATCTTTCATGTTTGAGATTCCTATATGATGTTATCTATATTCTCTCATTGGTTGCCTCTGTTACTGCCCTAAGACATTTCTCTCTATATATTCAAATAGATAAAGAATAAAGTTGAGAGACACTTTATCTCCCTCAGCGCTGAGTACTTATTCATTCAACCGTTAATAAAAAGAGGACTGGAATGAGGCACGCCGGGAAACGAATCTAACAACTACAAAAAGAAATGACCACATAATATGCTGGTATCCAGCTAGTCGTCGGTGTTGTAGCCACGTGTCAAATCAATATAAGACTAAGATCTAACATAAACGGCATATGCTGCTTTTTAGCTCCTGAGCCAAAAAGACTTACTTTGGCTCCAACATTTGAGCCCGATTCTATAATTGGTCTGTGCAATTAATACATTTAATACATGGGAGTGAGACACAGCTTACCTCTGTGAATGTTAATGGACAATAACCCAGCAATAACCGACTCCACTGTGAATTTTTCCCTTTGAAAGAAATTCTTGCATTCCATCATAAAACGTATATAAAATCCATATTGTCCCTCACCACCAAATGACGTCAATATAAAGCGCGCAGACGCACAGTACAAATCGTGCAGGTAGCCTACGAAGCTGTCGTAAATTAAGAGGAAGTGGTCATAGAATCGCGCGTGCGCAGAATTCAATTTGCGTTTTTGCACATGCGGAGTACCAGTCGTGTTTCCGATACGGTTCAAGTAGTCATTAGCCAATCAGCACGTCTGCGTGCATTCGGCAGCTCAACATAAACGCCTGTGATTGCTTGATCGGCTCAACGTTGCAATAAACAACAGTTCAGTCTTTGAAGTCAAGGCTTTTGAAGTCTTCCGTTTTCTTCAGCTCTTTGAAGTGAACCCATTCCGGCATTCGAGGCCTTTCACTCGGTTAATTTACGTTACCATACCTTGCTTTATGTTACGCAAGCACATACTTTCAACAAATGTCAAAACTAGGAGATGTTTTGCCGACTTGACATGCCAGTTGTCCTGTAGCTCAGTTGGTAGGGAGACAGTGCTTTCATCGGAATGGTTGCGGGTTCGCTCCCAGGGTAAGCAAGACCTACCTTAATCTCTTTCCTGCGTGCAGTTTAGGTGTCTTTTAGATCTGCCAAATAGCAGGTCAGCAGACATTTATTTTCCATTCATTCATAATGAGTCCACTTGCGTTTTCCTCCTCTTATAGAGAAATTCAGAAGTATGTTATATTTATGCATTTGGATCACGTTTTCCTCTATGGACCTCTGCTGAACCTGCTAATACACTTGCAAAGCTTTTGTGTATCCCAGGGAAAGCAAGAACTGATTCAATGTGCTCCTTTAGTACAATATTAGTCACCTTGGATGAAAGCGTCTGCCAAATGTTCATGTCATATTCTTGTCAATCATCAGTAATGAACAAAATGTTTTAAAGAGAAGCTCTTTTACGCCTGCTTCATACACTTTGTAATTAACCGTTTTCGAATAGCTTTTACTTTAGAAAATAATAATATAGTTGGAACAGAGGACCCACCTACAGACAAAACTAATTTTGGTTTCCATAATTTGCCTTTCAAATGACAAATGATTAAAAAAATAAAATATCTATACAATAAAATATCGAATGCTTTTTCTTTTTTGGGAGGAAAAGCTACAAGATGATATACTGTGAATGACATATCTAAATACATGCAGAAACCAGTTAAAGGTAAACAGCAGACAATCAATTCATGAGACAAAATGCATGTCGTTAAAAATGTGTTACCCTTATACAGTTGCTAGGGTAATGTAATCTAAATGGCTGCTAAGGGTGTGACATTTAATTACAGTTACAGTTACAGACCACATTTCTAGGAAGAAAGACCCAATAATTAGTAAACAGTTCTGTTTCATAATACTGTTTCAATTAACTGTTTACAAGAACTAATTTCTTCACTTGTGCTCTAAAGAATAATAGTTCTCGTTGCATCCTTGTTTTTGGACTGAAGAAATAGCACTCAAATATCATTTCATTCATTTCGTTTCGTTCCAGTGTATAGCCTTAAAGAACTGACTTAAAATTGTATCATTGGAAAAAAAAGACTCGTTGTGTAATCCTTAGCTGACATCTAGTGGCTGTAGTTGAAATGTTGTTATTTTCATGTTAAAATTGTTCCAGTAAATGCATCTCATAAATGTAGTTCTTTAAAGTCGTTTACATAAAGTCTTACTCTTTTTTTATTATAAATGAGAGCACATTTATGCTAATTATTACAATTAATAATTATAATTATTAATAATTATGCTGACAAAACTAATTTTGGGTGCCATAAATTGCCTTTCATTTATATAGATAAAATATCTAATACTTTTCTTTCTTTTTTTTTCCTTCCACATTTTGTTTTTATGTGCCACAAATAAAAGGATTTTAGTTTTTTAGGAATAGAAGAAAAACACTCAAATTACAACTTTTTTTTTAGCTACAAGATAAGAATATAAAGAGTAACAGTTCTCGTTGCATCCTTGTCTCTGGACTGAAGAAATAGCTCGCAAATATCTGTTTCATTCCACTGTATAGCCTTAAAGAACTAACTTAAAAATGTGTAATTGGCAAAAGACATTGGCATTCATTGTGTATGAATGACATATTTATATAAATACAGAAACCAGTTAAAGGTAAACAGCAGAGAATGAATTCATGAGTTAAAATGTATGTTGTTGAAAAATTTGTTATCCTAAACAGTTTACCTAGAGTGAGGTAAAATTACCCTAAAATAACATGAACTAGTTTGTTTCATAGGCGTTGCTTACTTCATGTATAGAACTAATTTTAATGTGCATATATTGTATATATTATATTTCATTGCATTGGTTGAGATAAACAGTCCGTTGTGCATTAAGAAATAACATGAACTAATTTGTTTCAGTGCATAACTTCATGCATAGAACTATTGTTATTGTGCATATGTGATATGACATTGCATAGGGCAAAACAATCTGTTGTTTATTGAGACATTATCTAATTAAGTGCATTGCATTGCTGACTTTATACACAGAACTATTTCTTATGTGCATATATATTGAACTAAACAATAACAATAACTAAACAATAACACAAACTTAACAATCTTTTTTGCATTGAGAAATATAATGAATTAGTTTGTTTCATTCCATTGCTTAAATCATGCATAGAACAAATGTTATTGTGTATATGTGCTATTACATTGCAAATGAGCAAAACAATATGTTGTGCACTGACAAAAATTCATACATAGAACTAATTTGTTGCATGCCATTGCTTCTTTGTGCACAGAACTTATTCTCATGTGCATATGCATTATTGCTTTGCATTGCTCGAGCAAAACAATAAGTTGTGCACTGACAAATAGCATGAACTAGTTTGTTGCATTGCAGTTCTTACTTTGTGCATAGAACTAATTTGCTGCATTGCTTTGTGCACAGAACTATACAATTGCGTTATTGTTTTGCATTGCATTGCAACTAAACAATAAGATGTGCATTGACAAGTAGCATGAACTAATTTGTTGCATTGCTTTGTGCACAGAACTAATTCTCATGTGCATATGCATTATTGCTTTGCATTGTTCGAGCTAAACAATAAGTTGTGCATTGACAAGTAGCATGAACTAGTTTGTTGCATTGCTTTGTTCATAAATGTTACGTTCCCCTCCCGTCTAGAGTTAGGAGGGAAAGTAACAAAAGTAAAAGAGCTAAAATAAAGTGCGAAAATAAAGAATAAGGAGTAAATAACAGTGGGAACACACTTCAGTCCCCTGTCCCAGAATGAAAACACAACATTGTAAGTCAAAAAGAAGGGTTTTATTTTACAAAGAACTTAGGATACAATTGACAGAATTAGAGCAGGGCCTAAAATAACAAACAAAACGGTTACTAACTAAATTAATGGAACCTCTAGCTTACCTGGAACTGAGAAAATAAAATAAAAGACAGGAACTTCCCTCAACTCCCTAACTGCCCATAAACAAGGGAAAAGATAAGGTTAAAGAAAAAAAAGCACTCTACTCCCTTCCCAGCTTTCAGCTTTCCTCAAAACAACAATCACTTAATATGAGAAAAGGAGAGCACAATACCTATCACTTAAGGTTATGCAGTCACGGGGTAGATAAACACTAAACTGGTCCAACTAACACTAGTCACAAAGGTGTTAGCCACTGCTTAACAATTGTTTCAAACACAGTCACCAAAATGTTTCAGTCTGGAGCAGGAGAAGTGTGTCTCTCCTGGCAAACTCTGGCTGCCCCTTTATACTCTGTCTCAGGCACATTTTCAGCAATGGGTTGCAGGTGGTGATAATTAGCAACCTAATCAGAGGGAGAGAGAGAGAGAGAGAGAGAGAACCAAGACACAGACACAGGCCACACAACAATGCCCACATCGTAAAAAATACAATAAAGTAACTTAAGCAAACAGTTAATAATAATAATAATAATAAAGTCCTGGGACGTAACAATAAAGCTAATTTGATGCATTGCATTGTTTTGTGCACAGAACTAATTCTCATGTGCAATTGCATTATTGCTTTCATTGGTTTTGCTAAACAAGTTGTGCATTGACAACAGCATAAACTAGTTTATTGCATCGCTTTGTGCATAAAACTAATTTGTTGTATTGCATTGTTTTGTGCGCAGAACTAATTCTCATGTGCAATTGCATTATTGCTTTGCATTAGTTTTGATAAAACTAGTTTTGATAAAACATCAAATTAGTTTTATGCACAAAGCAGTGGAAAAACTAGTTCATGCACAACCTATTGTTTAGCAAAACCAATGCAAAGCAATAATGCAATTGCACATGTGAATTAGTTCTGTGCACAAAACAATGCAATGCAGCAAATTAGTTCTATGCACAAAGCGATGCAACAAACTAGTTCATGCTACTTGTAAATGCACAACTTATTGTTTAGCAAAACTAATGCAAAGCAATAATGCATTTGCACATGAGAATTAGTTCTGTGCACAAAACAATGCAATGCATCAAATTAGTTGTATGCACAAAGCAGTGGAACAAACTAGTTAATGCTACTTGTCAATGCACACTTATTGTTTAGCAAAACTAATGCAAACCAATAATGCACATGAGAATTAGTTCTGTGCACAAAACAATTCAATGCATCAAATTAGATTTATGCACAACGCGATGCAACAAACTAGTCCATGCTACTTGTCAATGCACAACTTATTGTTTACCAAAACTAATGCAAAGCAATAACGCAATTTCACATGAGAATTAGTTCTGTGCACAAAACAATTCAATGCATCAAATTAGTTTTATGCACAAAGCGATGCAACAAACTAGTTCATGCTCAACCAATGCAAAGCAATAATGCAATTGCACATGAGAATTAGTACTGTGCACAAAGCAATGCAATGCAGCAAATTAGTTGTATGCACAAAGCAGTGGAACAAACTAGTTCATGCTACTTGTCAATGCACAACTTATTGTTTAGCAAAACTAATGCAAAGCAATAACGCAATTGCACATGAGAATTAGTTCTGTGCACAAAACAATTCAATGCATCAAATTAGTTTTATGCACAAAGCGATGCAACAAACTAGTTCATGCTCAACCAATGCAAAGCAATAATGCAATTGCACATGAGAATTAGTACTGTGCACAAAGCAATGCAATGCAGCAAATTAGTTGTATGCACAAAGCAGTGGAACAAACTAGTTCATGCTACTTGTCAATGCACAACTTATTGTTTAGCAAAACTAATGCAAAGCAATAATGCAATTGCACATGAGAATTAGTTCTGTGCACAAAACAATGCAATGCATCAAATTAGTTTTATGCACAAAGCGATGCAACGAACTAGTTCATGCTCAACCAATGCAAAGCAATAATGCAATTGCACATGAGAATTAGTTCTGTGCACAAAACAATGCAATGCATCAAATTAGTTGTATGCACAAAGCAGTGGAACAAACTAGTTCATGCTACTTGTAAATGCACAACTTATTGTTTAGCAAAACTAATGCAAACCAATAATGCACATGAGAATTAGTTCTGTGCACAAAACAATTCAATGCATCAAATTAGATTTATGCACAAAGCGATGCAACAAACTAGTCCATGCTACTTGTCAATGCACAACTTATTGTTTACCAAAACTAATGCAAAGCAATAACGCAATTGCACATGAGAATTAGTTCTGTGCACAAAACAATTCAATGCATCAAATTAGTTTTATGCACAAAGCGATGCAACAAACTAGTTCATGCTCAACCAATGCAAAGCAATAATGCAATTGCACATGAGAATTAGTACTGTGCACAAAGCAATGCAATGCAGCAAATTAGTTGTATGCACAAAGCAGTGGAACAAACTAGTTCATGCTACTTGTCAATGCACAACTTATTGTTTAGCAAAACTAATGCAAAGCAATAATGCAATTGCACATGAGAATTAGTTCTGTGCACAAAACAATGCAATGCATCAAATTAGTTTTATGCACAAAGCGATGCAACGAACTAGTTCATGCTCAACCAATGCAAAGCAATAATGCAATTGCACATGAGAATTAGTTCTGTGCACAAAACAATGCAATGCATCAAATTAGTTGTATGCACAAAGCAGTGGAACAAACTAGTTCATGCTACTTGTAAATGCACAACTTATTGTTTAGCAAAACTAATGCAAAGCAATAATGCAATTGCACATGAGAATTAGTTCTGTGCACAAAACAATGCAATGCATCAAATTAGTTGTATGCACAAAGCAGTGGAATAAACTAGTTCATGCTACTTGTCAATGCACAACTTATTGTTTAGCAAAACTAATGCAAAGCAATAATGCAATTGCACATGAGAATTAGTTCTGTGCACAAAACAATGCAATGCATCAAATCAGTTGTATGCACAAAGCAGTGGAACAATATAGTTAATGCTATTTGTCAATGCACAACTTATTGTTTTGCTCAAACAATGCAAAGCAATAATGCAATTGCACATGAGAATTAGTTCTGTGCACAAAGCAATGCAATGCAGCAAATTAGTTCCATGCACAAAGCGATGCAACAAACTAGTTCATGCTACTTGTAAATGCACAACTTATTGTTTTGCTCAAACAATGCAAAGCAATAATGCAATTGCACATGAGAATTAGTTCTGTGCACAAAGCAATGCAATGCAGCAAATTAGTTCCTATGCACAAAGAACTGCAATGCAACAAACTAGTTCATGCTATTTGTCAGTGCACAACTTCTTGTTTTGCAAAACTAATGCAAAGCAATAATGCATTTGCACATGAGAATTAGTTCTGTGCACAAAACAATGCAATGCATCAAATTAGTTTTATGCACAAAGCGATGCAACAAACTAGTTCATGCTACTTGTAAAATGCACAACTTATTGTTTAGCAAAACTAATGCAAAGCAATAATGCATTTGCACATGAGAATTAGTTCTGTGCACAAAACAATGCAATGCATCAAATTAGTTGTATGCACAAAGCAGTGGAACAAACTAGTTCATACTACTTGTCAATGCACAACTTATTGTTTAGCAAAAACTAATGCAAAGCAATAATGCAATTGCACATGAGAAATAGTTTCGTGCACAAAACAATGCAATGCATCAAATTAGTTGTATGCACAAAGCAGTGGAACAAATTAGTTCATGCTACTTGTCAATGCACAACTTATTGTTTAGCAAAACTAATGCAAAGCAATAATGCAATTGCACATGAGAATTAGTTCTGTGCACAAAACAATGCAAATGCATCAAATTAGTTTTATGCACAAAGCGATGCAACAAACTAGTTAATGCTACTTGTCAATGCACAACTTATTGTTTTGCTCAAACAATGCAAAGCAATAATGCAATTGCACATGAGAATTAGTTCTGTGCACAAAGCAATGCAATGCAGCAAATTAGTTCTATGCACAAAGAACTGCAATGCAACAAACTAGTTCATGCTATTTGTCAGTGCACAACTTATTGTTTTGCTGGAACAATGCAAAGCAATAATGCATATGCACATGAGAATTAGTTCTGTGCACAAAACAATGCAATGCATCAAATTAGTTGTATGCACAAAGCAGTGGAAAAAACTAGTTCATGCTACTTGTCAATGCACAACTTATTGTTTAGCAAAACTAATGCAAAGCAATAATGCAATTGCACATGAGAATTAGTTCTGTGCACAAAACAATGCAATGCATCAAATTAGTTTTATGCACAAAGCGATGCAACGAACTAATTCATGCTCAACCAATGCAAAGCAATAATGCAATTGCACATGAGAATTAGTTCTGTGCACAAAACAATGCAATGCATCAAATTAGTTGTATGCACAAAGCAGTGGAACAAACTAGTTCATGCTACTTGTAAATGCACAACTTATTGTTTAGCAAAACTAATGCAAAGCAATAATGCAATTGCACATGAGATTAGTTCTGTGCACAAAACAATGCAATGCATCAAATTAGTTGTATGCACAAAGCAGTGGAATAAACTAGTTCATGCTACTTGTCAATGCACAACTTATTGTTTAGCAAAACTAATGCAAAGCAATAATGCAATTGCACATGAGAATTAGTTCTGTGCACAAAACAATGCAATGCAGCAAATTAGTTCTATGCACAAAGAACTGCAATGCAACAAACTAGTTCATGCTATTTGTCAGTGCACAACTTCTTGTTTTGCTCGAACAATGCAAAGCAATAATGCAATTGCACATGAGAATTAGTTCTGTGCACAAAGCAATGCAATACAGCAAATTAGTTCTATGCACAAAGAACTGCAATGCAACAAACTAGTTCATGCTATTTGTCAGTGCACAACTTCTTGTTTTGCTCGAACAATGCAAAGCAATAATGCAATTGCACATGAGAATTAGTTCTGTGCACAAAACAATGCAATGCATCAAATTAGTTGTATGCACAAAGCAGTGGAACAAACTAGTTCATGCTACTTGTCAATTCACACTTATTGTTTAGCAAAACTAATGCAAAGCAATAATGCAATTGCACATGAGAATTAGTTCTGTGCACAAAACAATGCAAATGCATCAAATTAGTTTTATGCACAAAGCGATGCAACAAACTAGTTAATGCTACTTGTCAATGCACAACTTATTGTTTTGCTCAAACAATGCAAAGCAATAATGCAATTGCACATGAGAATTAGTTCTGTGCACAAAGCAATGCAATGCAGCAAATTAGTTCTATGCACAAAGAACTGCAATGCAACAAACTAGTTCATGCTATTTGTCAGTGCACAACTTATTGTTTTGCTGGAACAATGCAAAGCAATAATGCATATGCACATGAGAATTAGTTCTGTGCACAAAACAATGCAATGCATCAAATTAGTTGTATGCACAAAGCAGTGGAAAAAACTAGTTCATGCTACTTGTAAATGCACAACTTATTGTTTAGCAAAACTAATGCAAAGCAATAATGCAATTGCACATGAGAATTAGTTCTGTGCACAAAACAATGCAATGCATCAAATTAGTTGTATGCACAAAGCAGTGGAATAAACTAGTTCATGCTACTTGTCAATGCACAACTTATTGTTTAGCAAAACTAATGCAAAGCAATAATGCAATTGCACATGAGAATTAGTTCTGTGCACAAAACAATGCAATGCATCAAATTAGTTTTATGCACAAAGCGATGCAACAGACTAGTTAATGCTACTTGTCAATGCACAACTTATTGTTTTGCTCAAACAATGCAAAGCAATAATGCAATTGCACATGAGAATTAGTTCTGTGCACAAAGCAATGCAATGCAGCAAATTAGTTCTATGCACAAAGAACTGCAATGCAACAAACTAGTTCATGCTATTTGTCAGTGCACAACTTCTTGTTTTGCTCGAACAATGCAAAGCAATAATGCAATTGCACATGAGAATTAGTTCTGTGCACAAAGCAATGCAATACAGCAAATTAGTTCTATGCACAAAGAACTGCAATGCAACAAACTAGTTCATGCTATTTGTCAGTAAACAAATTCTTGTTTTGCTCGAACAATGCAAAGCAATAATGCAATTGCACATGAGAATTAGTTCTGTGCACAAAACAATGCAATGCATCAAATTAGTTGTATGCACAAAGCAGTGGAACAAACTAGTTCATGCTACTTGTCAATGCACACTTATTGTTTAGCAAAACTAATGCAAAGCAATAATGCAATTGCACATGAGAATGAGTTCTGTGCACAAAGCAATGCAATGCAGCAAATTAGTTGTATGCACAAAGCAGTGGAATAAACTAGTTCATGCTACTTGTCAATGCACAACTTATTGTTTAGCAAAACTAATGCAAAGCAATAATGCAATTGCACATGAGAATTAGTTCTGTGCACAAAGCAATGCAATGCAGCAAATTAGTTCTATGCACAAAGAACTGCAATGCAACAAACTAGTTCATGCTACTTGTCAGTGCACAACTTCTTGTTTTGCTCGAACAATGCAAAGCAATAATGCAATTGCACATGAGAATTAGTTCTGTGCACAAAGCAATG
This sequence comes from Rhodeus uyekii, assembly GCA_037043235.1. NCBI lineage: Eukaryota > Metazoa > Chordata > Actinopteri > Cypriniformes > Acheilognathidae > Rhodeus > Rhodeus uyekii. Next base: position 11,450 of record JAWRVZ010001022.1, read on the forward strand.
CAATGCAGCAAATTAGTTCTATGCACAAAGAACTGCAATGCAACAAACTAGTTCATGCTATTTGTCAGTGCACAACTTCTTGTTTTGCTCGAACAATGCAAAGCAATAATGCATATGCACATGAGAATGAGTTCTGTGCACAAAGCAATGCAATGCAGCAAATTAGTTGTATGCACAAAGCAGTGGAACAAACTAGTTCATGCTACTTGTCAATGCACAACTTATTGTTTAGCAAAACTAATGCAAAGCAATAATGCAATTGCACATGAGAATTAGCTCTGTGCACAAAACAATGCAATGCAGCAAATTAGTTCTATGCACAAAGAACTGCAATGCAACAAACTAGTTCATGCTATTTGTCAGTGCACAACTTCTTGTTTTGCTCGAACAATGCAAAGCAATAATGCAATTGCACATGAGAATTAGTTCTGTGCACAAAGCAATGCAATGCAGCAAATTAGTTTTATGCACAAAGAACTGCAATGCAACAAACTAGTTAATGCTACTTGTCAATGCACAACTTATTGTTTTGCTCAAACAATGCAAAGCAATAATGCAATTGCACATGAGAATTAGTTCTGTGCACAAACTGCAATGCATCAAATTAGTTCATGCTACTTGTCAATGCACAACTTATTGTTTAGCAAAACTAATGCAAAGCAATAATGCACATGAGAATTAGTTCTGTGCACAAAACAATTCAATGCATCAAATTAGTTTTATGCACAAAGCGATGCAACAAACTAGTTCATGCTCAACCAATACAAAGCAATAATGCATTTGCACATGAGAATTAGTTCTGTGCACAAAGCAATGCAATGCAGCAAATTAGTTCTATGCACAAAGAACCTCAATGCAACAAACTAGTTAATGCTATTTGTCAGTGCACAACTTATTGTTTTGCTCGAACAATGCAAAGCAATAATGCAATTGCACATGAGAATGAGTTCTGTGCACAAAGCAATGCAATGCAGCAAATTAGTTGTATGCACAAAGCAGTGGAATAAACTAGTTCATGCTACTTGTCAATGCACAACTTATTGTTTAGCAAAACTAATGCAAAGCAATAATGCAATTGCACATGAGAATTAGTTCTGTGCACAAAGCAATGCAATGCAGCAAATTAGTTCTATGCACAAAGAACTGCAATGCAACAAACTAGTTCATGCTATTTGTCAGTGCACAACTTCTTGTTTTGCTCGAACAATGCAAAGCAATAATGCAATTGCACATGAGAATTAGTTCTGTGCACAAAGCAATGCAATGCAGCAAATTAGTTCTATGCACAAAGAACTGCAATGCAACAAACTAGTTCATGCTATTTGTCAGTGCACAACTTCTTGTTTTGCTCGAACAATGCAAAGCAATAATGCATATGCACATGAGAATGAGTTCTGTGCACAAAGCAATGCAATGCAGCAAATTAGTTGTATGCACAAAGCAGTGGAACAAACTAGTTCATGCTACTTGTCAATGCACAACTTATTGTTTAGCAAAACTAATGCAAAGCAATAATGCAATTGCACATGAGAATTAGTTCTGTGCACAAAACAATGCAATGCAGCAAATTAGTTCTATGCACAAAGAACTGCAATGCAACAAACTAGTTCATGCTATTTGTCAGTGCACAACTTCTTGTTTTGCTCGAACAATGCAAAGCAATAATGCAATTGCACATGAGAATTAGTTCTGTGCACAAAGCAATGCAATGCAGCAAATTAGTTTTATGCACAAAGAACTGCAATGCAACAAACTAGTTAATGCTACTTGTCAATGCACAACTTATTGTTTTGCTCAAACAATGCAAAGCAATAATGCACATGAGAATTAGTTCTGTGCACAAAACAATTCAATGCATCAAATTAGTTTTATGCACAAAGCGATGCAACAAACTAGTTCATGCTCAACCAATACAAAGCAATAATGCATTTGCACATGAGAATTAGTTCTGTGCACAAAGCAATGCAATGCAGCAAATTAGTTCTATGCACAAAGAACCGCAATGCAACAAACTAGTTCATGCTACTTGTCAATGCACAACTTATTGTTTAGCAAAACTAATGCAAAGCAATAATGCAATTGCACATGAGAATTAGTTCTGTGCACAAAACAATGCAATGCATCAAATTAGTTGTATGCACAAAGCAGTGGAACAAACTAGTTCATGCTCAACCAATGCAAAGCAATAATGCATTTGCACATGAGAATTAGTTCTGTGCACAAAGCAATGCAGCAAATTAGTTCTATGCACAAAGAACTGCAATGCAACAAACTAGTTCATGCTATTTGTCAGTGCACAACTTCTTGTTTTGCTCGAACAATGCAAAGCAATAATGCAATTGCACATGAGAATTAGTTCTGTGCACAAAGCAATGCAATGCAGCAAATTAGTTGTATGCACAAAGCAGTGGAACAAACTAGTTCATGCTCAACCAATGCAAAGCCATAATGCATTTGCACATGAGAATTAGTTCTGTGCACAAAGCAATGCAATGCAGCAAATTAGTTCTATGCACAAAGAACTGCAATGCAACAAACTAGTTCTTGCTATTTGTCAGTGCACAACTTATTGTTTTGCTCGAACAATGCAAAGCAATAATGCATATGCACATGAGAATTAGTTCTGTGCACAAAACGATGCAATGCAGCAAATTAGTTGTATGCACAAAGCAGTGGAACAAACTAGTTCATGCTACTTGTCAATGCACACTTATTGTTTAGCAAAACTAATGCAAAGCAATAATGCAATTGCACATGAGAATGAGTTCTGTGCACAAAGCAATGCAATGCAGCAAATTAGTTGTATGCACAAAGCAGTGGAATAAACTAGTTCATGCTACTTGTCAATGCACAACTTATTGTTTAGCAAAACTAATGCAAAGCAATAATGCAATTGCACATGAGAATTAGTTCTGTGCACAAAACAATGCAATGCAGCAAATTAGTTCTATGCACAAAGAACTGCAATGCAACAAACTAGTTCATGCTATTTGTCAGTGCACAACTTCTTGTTTTGCTCGAACAATGCAAAGCAATAATGCAATTGCACATGAGAATTAGTTCTGTGCACAAAGCAATGCAATGCAGCAAATTAGTTCTATGCACAAAGAACTGCAATGCAACAAACTAGTTAATGCTACTTGTCAATGCACAACTTATTGTTTTGCTCAAACAATGCAAAGCAATAATGCAATTGCACATGAGAATTAGTTCTGTGCACAAACTGCAATGCATCAAATTAGTTCATGCTACTTGTCAATGCACAACTTATTGTTTAGCAAAACTAATGCAAAGCAATAATGCACATGAGAATTAGTTCTGTGCACAAAACAATTCAATGCATCAAATTAGTTTTATGCACAAAGCGATGCAACAAACTAGTTCATGCTCAACCAATACAAAGCAATAATGCATTTGCACATGAGAATTAGTTCTGTGCACAAAGCAATGCAATGCAGCAAATTAGTTCTATGCACAAAGAACCGCAATGCAACAAACTAGTTAATGCTATTTGTCAGTGCACAACTTATTGTTTTGCTCGAACAATGCAAAGCAATAATGCAATTGCACATGAGAATGAGTTCTGTGCACAAAGCAATGCAATTCAGCAAATTAGTTGTATGCACAAAGCAGTGGAATAAACTAGTTCATGCTACTTGTCAATGCACAACTTATTGTTTAGCAAAACTAATGCAAAGCAATAATGCAATTGCACATGAGAATTAGTTCTGTGCACAAAACAATGCAATGCATCAAATTAGTTGTATGCACAAAGCAGTGGAACAAACTAGTTCATGCTCAACCAATGCAAAGCAATAATGCATTTGCACATGAGAATTAGTTCTGTGCACAAAGCAATGCAGCAAATTAGTTCTATGCACAAAGAACTGCAATGCAACAAACTAGTTCATGCTATTTGTCAGTGCACAACTTCTTGTTTTGCTCGAACAATGCAAAGCAATAATGCAATTGCACATGAGAATTAGTTCTGTGCACAAAGCAATGCAATGCAGCAAATTAGTTCTATGCACAAAGAACTGCAATGCAACAAACTAGTTCATGCTATTTGTCAGTGCACAACTTCTTGTTTTGCTCGAACAATGCAAAGCAATAATGCATATGCACATGAGAATGAGTTCTGTGCACAAAGCAATGCAATGCAGCAAATTAGTTGTATGCACAAAGCAGTGGAACAAACTAGTTCATGCTCAACCAATGCAAAGCAATAATGCATTTGCACATGATAATTAGTTCTGTGCACAAAGCAATGCAATGCAGCAAATTAGTTCTATGCACAAAGAACTGCAATGCAACAAACTAGTTCTTGCTATTTGTCAGTGCACAACTTATTGTTTTGCTCGAACAATGCAAAGCAATAATGCATATGCACATGAGAATTAGTTCTGTGCACAAAACAATGCAATGCATCAAATTAGTTGTATGCATAAAGCAGTGGAACAAACTAGTTCATGCTACTTGTCAATGCACACTTATTGTTTAGCAAAACTAATGCAAAGCAATAATGCAATTGCACATGAGAATGAGTTCTGTGCACAAAGCAATGCAATGCAGCAAATTAGTTGTATGCACAAAGCAGTGGAATAAACTAGTTCATGCTACTTGTCAATGCACAACTTATTGTTTAGCAAAACTAATGCAAAGCAATAATGCAATTGCACATGAGAATTAGTTCTGTGCACAAAACAATGCAATGCAGCAAATTAGTTCTATGCACAAAGAACTGCAATGCAACAAACTAGTTCATGCTATTTGTCAGTGCACAACTTCTTGTTTTGCTCGAAAAATGCAAAGCAATAATGCAATTGCACATGAGAATTAGTTCTGTGCACAAAGCAATGCAATGCAGCAAATTAGTTTTATGCACAAAGAACTGCAATGCAACAAACTAGTTAATGCTACTTGTCAATGCACAACTTATTGTTTTGCTCAAACAATGCAAAGCAATAATGCAATTGCACATGAGAATTAGTTCTGTGCACAAACTGCAATGCATCAAATTAGTTCATGCTACTTGTCAATGCACAACTTATTGTTTAGCAAAACTAATGCAAAGCAATAATGCACATGAGAATTAGTTCTGTGCACAAAACAATTCAATGCATCAAATTAGTTTTATGCACAAAGCGATGCAACAAACTAGTTCATGCTCAACCAATGCAAAGCATTAATGCATTTGCACATGAGAATTAGTTCTGTGCACAAAGCAATGCAATGCAGCAAATTAGTTCTATGCACAAAGAACCGCAATGCAACAAACTAGTTAATGCTATTTGTCAGTGCACAACTTATTGTTTTGCTCGAACAATGCAAAGCAATAATGCAATTGCACATGAGAATGAGTTCTGTGCACAAAGAAGCAATGGCATGCAACAAATTATTTTTATGTATGAATTTTGTCAGTGCACAACATATTGTTTTGCTCATTTGCAATGTAATATCACAAATACACAATAACATTTGTTCTATGCATGATTTAAGCAATGGAATGAAACAAACTAATTCATTATATTTCTCAATGCACAAAAGATTGTTTAGTTATTGTTATTGTTTAGTTCAATATATATGCACATAAGAAATAGTTCTGTGCATAAAGTCAGCAATGCAATGCACTTAATTAGATAATGTCTCAATATTAACAGATTGTTTTGCCCTATGCAGTGTCATATCACATATGCACAATAAACATTAGTTCTATGCATGAAGATATGCACTGAAACAAATTAGTTCATGTTATTTCTTAATGCACAACGGACTGTTTATCTCAACCAATGCAATGAAATATAATATATACAACATATGCACATTAAAATTAGTTCTATACATGAAGTAAGCAACGCCTTATGAAACAAACTAGTTCATGTTATTTTAGGGTAATTTTACCTCACTCTAGGTAAACTGTTTAGGATAACACATTTTTCAACAACATACATTTTAACTCATGAATTCATTCTCTGCTGTTTACCTTTAACTGGTTTCTGTATTTATATAACGAATGCCAATGTTTTTTGCCAATTACACATTTTTAAGATAGTTCTTTAAGGCTATACAGTGGAATGAAACAGATATTTGCGAGCTATTTCTTCAGTCCAGAGACGAGAACTATTACTCTTTATATTCTTATCTTGTATCTAAAAAACAGTTGTATTTTGAGTGTTTTTCTTCTGTTCCTAAAAAACTAAAATCCTTTTATTTGTGGCACATAAAAACAAAATGTGGTAGGAAAAAAAAAGAAAGACAAAGTATTAGATATTTTATCTATATAAATGAAAGGCAATTTATGGCAACCAAAATTAGTTTTGTCAGCGTAATTAATTAATTAATAATTATTAATTATTATAATTATTAATTGTAATAATTAGCATAAATGTGCTCTCATTTATAATAAAAAGAGTAAGACTTTATGTAAATGACTTTAAAGAACTACATTTATGAGATGCATTTACTGGAACAATTTTAACATGAAAATAACAACATTTCAACTACAGCCACTAGATGTCAGCTAAGGATTACACAACGAGTCTTTTGCCAATGATACAATTTTAAGTCAGTTCTTTAAGGCTATACACTGGAACGAAACGAAATGAATGAAATGATATTTGAGTGCTATTTCTTCAGTCCAAAAACAAGGATGCAACGAGAACTATTATTCTTTAGAGCACAAGTGAAGAAATTAGTTCTTGTAAACAGTTAATTGAAACAGAGTATTATGAAACAGAGCTGTTTACTAATTAAAATAAATTAGTAAACAGTTACAGTGGACCCAATGGTCTTTCTTCCTAGAAATGTGGTCTGTAACTGTAACTGTAACTGTAACTGTAATTAATTGTCACACCCTTAGCCGCCATTTAGATTACATTACCCTAACGACATGCATTTTGTCTCATGAATTGATTGTCTGCTGTTTACCTTTAACTGGTTTCTGCATTTATTTAGACATGTCATTCACAGTATATCATCTTGTTGTAATTAGTTTCCTCCCAAAAAAGAAAAAGCATTTGATATTTATTGTATAGATATTTTATTTTTTTAATCATTTGTCATTTGAAAGGCAAATTATGGAAACCAAAATTAGTTTTGCCTGTAGGTGGGTCCTCTGTTCCAACTATATTATTATTTTCTAAAGTAAAAGCTATTCGAAAACGGTTAATTACAAAGTGTATGAAGCAGGCGTAAAAGAGCTTCTCTTTAAAACATTTTGTTCATTACTGATGATTGACAAGAATATGACATGTACATTTGGCAGACGCTTTCATCCAAGGTGACTAATATTGTACTAAAGGAGCACATTGAATCAGTTCTTGCTTTCCCTGGGATACACAAAAGCTTTGCAAGTGTATTAGCAGGTTCAGCAGAGGTCCATAGAGGAAAATGTGATCCAAAACATGTAAACATGTCAAAACATGTACTACTTTTGACATTTGTTGAAAGTATGTGCTTGCGTAACATAAAGCAAGGTATGGTAACGTAAATTAACCGAGTGAAAGTCCTCGAATGCCGGAATGGGTTCACTTCAAAGAGCTGAAAAAAACGGAAGACTTCAAAAGCCTTGACTTCAAAGACTGAACTGTTGTTTATTGCAACGTTGAGCTGATCAACCAATCACAGGCGTTTATGTTGAGCTGCCGAATGCACGCAGACGTGCTGATTGGCTAATGACTACTTGAACCGTATCGGAAACACGACTGGTACTCCGCATGTGCGAAAACGCAAATTGAATTCTGCGCACGCGCGATTCTATGACCACTTCCTCTTAATTTACGACAGCTTCGTAGGCTACCTGCACGATTTGTACTGTGCATCTGCGCGCTTTATATTGACGCAGTGGCGGTTCTAGACCATTTCAACTGGGGGGGCCAAGCTGGGGCCAGTTGTACTGTTAGAGGGGCCAGTTATATTTAAACCTTATTGTTGTCATATCATTTTCTTCACTGCACTGCAGGCATTAACAGGCAAAATACAATGTTTATAATCATTCAAAAATGTATTTGCATTTCAATTTTATTTTTTACATTTGCATTACATATTCAGTATTAGTCACAGTAACGATTTGATTTTAATTATATTTTTACATTTGCATTACATATTCAGTATCATTCACATTAACTGTAATTGCATTTCTATTATATTTTTACATTTGCATTACAGATTCAGTATCATTCACATTAACTGTAATTGCATTTCTATTATATTTTTACATTTGCATTACAGATTCAGTATTAGTCACAGTAACGATTTGATTTTAATTATATTTTTACATTTGCATTACATATTCAGTATTAGTCACAGTAACTATTTGATTTAATTATATTTTTACATTTGCATTACATATTCAGTATCATTCACATTAACTGTAATTGCATTTCTATTATATTTTTACATTTGCATTACAGATTCAGTATCATTCACAGTAACTGTATTCTACGATTTTTGTGTTTTTTTGCAAAAAGATCAGCAAATTCATCTAGATTTAAGGCCTTTGCCCTCCTTGACTCAATACTTAGAACACCTAAATTGCTTAATCTGTCATCTGACATTGTGGACCTGAGATAGGTTTTCACCAGCTTTAGTGCAGAAAAACTCCGTTCACAAGAAGCGGTACTAACAGGGATTGAAACAGCTATCTTGCATAGTTTAAAAAGCTCAAAGAAAACTTCTTTATAAGGTTCAATGAATAATGCCAGCTCTACTACACTGGAGGGTTTCTGCATGCCACTCTGTATTTTCCTTTCTAAAATTCTTCTGAACTGATGTAGTTCATACCCCAAGTCCTCAATATTTGATTCATACATTCTAGCAAATGGAAACAGGGACTTTTCTTTGAGAAACACATCACTTGTGGGGTTTAGAGTTTGGATGCCAGTCATTATTTCACAGTTTTTGCTAGAAAACCTTCTGTTAAGCTCATTAAGCATCTGATCTAAAACAGGGTAGAAAAGGGTTGTACGAAAACTATCTTTTTCTCGTTCTGAATCTGACCTCTGACCCACTGTACTGAGTACACAGTCTGCATTAAATTGAGAGCGTAGCTTTTTTGGTCGTTTTGCAGGGGGCTGTACTGCAGTATCACATTGCTCAGCTGTGTTCAACACTTCACTCCATAGGTCATCAAAAAATGACTCATCCCTGTAGTCATTCAAAGTCTGAACTAAGGCTTCAACTAAATCAACAGCCTTTGACAGATCAAGTGATGAAGACTGTAGCATATCTGACAGAAATTTTGCTTCTCCAAACACTTTATGGAGGGTAACAAGGCACACAATGAACTGTAAATCTATCTGTGCAAGCAGACCTCTAGCCTCAACAGATCTGTCACCACTGTGTTCTTGGACTATATCTTGCAGGACTCGCTTAATGGCAGGCAATCTATCCATAATAGTATGTAGAGCCATATATCGACATGCCCAGCGAGTGTCACTTAGTCTCTGAAGCTCTCTAGCTGGTGCACCTGGGTACATCTCTTTCTGTATGCTCAGCCATTTTTGATGCACATATGACCCAGATGTGAAGACATACAGTCTTTCTAGTAAGGAGAAGAACTCTCCTACCTCAGGGATAGCTTTGACTGTGTCCACTAAAACTAAATTCAGACAGTGTGCATTGCAGTGGATGTAAAAGGCATGCTTTGCTTGTTCTTTAATGCGTGCCTGGACACCTGAATGCTTCCCACTCATAACTGAAGCACCGTCATATGCTTGACCTACTAGGTTGTTTTTGTATTCAAGACCATGACTTTCTAATATGTGTATGATTCTGTCAGTAAGCCCCGCTGCATCTAGTCGATCAGCCGATTCAAAGTGGAGAAAGCTCTCATGGACAGCTCCACTGAAATAGTACCTGAGTACTAGAGATATCTGCTCCTTTTTTTTTACATCTTTTGTTTCATCTGCCATTATGCTATAGACCTCACTGTCTTTCACTTCTTCTATAATTTTTGTTCGAACCATGTCTGCCAAACAACTCAGAACCTCATTCTAAATCCCTTTGCTGGTATATTTTGCATTATGAATGGAAGTCAGCCTTTTTTGCACAGTTTTGTCATGCTTAGCTATTGTTTCTAAGATTGCCATGAAGTTCCCTTTATTATCTGACTCTGTAGACTCACCGTGTCCTCTTTGTGCAATGTTTTGTGTGGCTGTAAGTAGTAGTATTTCTCCTATTGTTTTAATATAGTCCCGATTTTCTTGAACCTGTTTGTTGTGTTCCTTGTTTAGGGCATTTACCAGTGTTGCATTACTTTTTACAGCTTTCTGATAGTCTCTCCATGTAATCATTGCTTGTTTGTGCCGCTCAGACCTTGCATGAATTGCAAATCCCCCCTGTTTGTAAGTTGCCTTCTTCCAATTGTTAAAACCCAATTTTGAATCAAATACTGTCTCTGAGACTTTGGGAGGGCTAAAATGCCTGCAGGCATAACAAAACACAGAGTCTGATTGTTTGGAATATTCAAGCCAGGGGTGGATATGGTACCAGGCTGCCTTGAAGCTCCTCCTCCGGTCCCCCATCAGAGTTCTTGGGTATATATTCATCATTGGCTGCACAGGTGGTTCTTCCCGGGATTTGCTGATATCTGCCAAAGAAAATATATATATAAATAATAAAAGTATACCCGTTTCGTTACAGCAAATAGTTTTTATATTCATAAATGTTGAAAATTCAGTTTTAAGTGCACTTACTACTTCATCTGTCTATCTTGGTATTTTTTAGTTTTCCATTATTTGCTGATGAGAATGTATTTATATATTTTACCACCTTCATTTTTACTCTTTGTCATGTCTTTTTGTTGTTTTTACTACTGTTGTGATTACTTATGCCTGTTTATTTGTTTGTTTACTGTTTTTTCTTCTCTTTTCTTTTTTCTTTTTTTTTTTTACCTTGAATGTATGATAAAATCATAAATCATAAAAAGTATGTATTTGGTTAGTTTTAGATATATAATTACCATCAGGCAACTTCTGAAATCCATCTGATATCACAAGCTCATAGCATGTTAAATAAGATTTAATTTCAATCACAAACTGATTAATTTCTATACACCATATAAACTGACTTATTGCACTGCTTTACAGATGTATTTAACAGCACAAACCTGATGGTCCACTGCTAGTGGACACACAAGGCTCCTCTGTTGGTGTATCACTCTCAGCCTCAGTCTCTCCATCTGTCTCACTTTCCTCCTCTACTATTCCTTCACTCTCAGTCTCTCCAATGGACAACTCCTCCTGCTCTCTCTCTGCAGACTCTCTGCTCTCTCTTGCTCTCTCCACACCTGAACCATCTGGCTCTGTCTCACTGCCTACCTTATCTTTTCTTTGGAAGAACGACATGATGTCTTTCTTTCTCTTCATTTTGGTGAGAACTATAGAGCAAAAGCAATGGGGACCAAGAAACTTATGAATTAATTTACTGAAAATAACTGACTTGCCAGGTAACTATGTCTAAACATTTAATGTTACAACTCGTTTACCGAGTAAAAACACTCAGAACCATGAGTTTGTTGATCATATATTTTATCCCTTTTCAAACTGCCACAAGCTAACAAACGGCAAAAAATTAGCTGATCTAACTTTATGCATTTACATATGCATTACTTCTGTATTGCATTTAATACAAATAAAAAATATAAACAACTTTACTCACCTCTATATTTCCTTCTTTGCTTGAAGTATTCAACTATAATATTCGCGCAAATCTTCCACCAACTTCTGAGTAGAAAAAAACTTGCAGATGCATGTTCTACGATACTGTTGTGTTCCGCTTTAATCAGTCCCTCCCTCTAGAAAATGTGTGGGTTACATTTCTGTTCCGCGTTGCTACTGTCTAATCATAGACTGTGTCTAATAACGGATGTAAAAAACAACGATCGCAAAAAAACAAAAACAAAAAAACAAAAAAAAAAGCAGTTTTGTAAAAATTATTTCACACTCCAGATTTAGGGGGGCCACAAGGGGGTCCAAGCTTGTTGTCACAGGGGCACTGGCCCCCCCTGGCCCCCCCCTAGAACCGCCCTTGTATTGACGTCATTTGGTGGTGAGGGACAATATGGATTTATATACGTTTTATGATGGAATGCAAGAATTTCTTTCAAAGGGAAAAATTCACAGTGGAGTCGGTTATTGCTGGGTTATTGTCCATTAACATTCACAGAGGTAAGCTGTGTCTCACTCCCATGTATTAAATGTATTAATTGCACAGACCAATTATAGAATCGGGCTCAAATGTTGGAGCCAAAGTAAGTCTTTTTGGCTCAGGAGCTAAAAAGCAGCATATGCCGTTTATGTTAGATCTTAGTCTTATATTGATTTGACACGTGGCTACAACACCGACGACTAGCTGGATACCAGCATATTATGTGGTCATTTCTTTTTGTAGTTGTTAGATTCGTTTCCCGGCGTGCCTCATTCCAGTCCTCTTTTTATTAACGGTTGAATGAATAAGTACTCAGCGCTGAGGGAGATAAAGTGTCTCTCAACTTTATCTATTTGAATATATAGAGAGAAATGTCTTAGGGCAGTAACAGAGGCAACCAATGAGAGAATATAGATAACATCATATAGGAATCTCAAACATGATAAGATCATATAGGAATTTCTATACATGCCAGAACCAAGTCTATATATGGTCAGTTGTCCAAGTTTTACCAGGAATACATTGGGGCCCTGCTGGCCCTTCTGTTCCTTTACCATAGCAGTGGAGATTCATACCCATGTTCACCTAATGGTCCATATGCATATGTTGACATCTAACACAAAAACCCATTCATGTATTTTCAGTTCTGATACTACATCTTATACATCTTATTCTACATCTGATACAAATCTTACAGTAGTGTTTAGTTGTGATTTGATTGACATGTTTTTAGTTTATGAGTGCTTGCTGTATGTGGTGACCGCATTATTAATTCATTACGTTCATGTCTAGAGTTCGGGACCAAACGTAAAATACATTGAGGACCACGCCTCCTAAAAGGAAGAAGCACAGTGAAACATTTAGTAAAGTTTATCAATACTACTGGTAAGTGTAGTGTTTCAATGCATTTTATTATACAATGTTTGCTCAGAGAAATGTACTTTGATGCCAAAGCTTAGATTTTCCAGTGTATGATGGTTCTTAGAAAGATGTCTCTTGCAAGACAGCTCTATAATTCAGTGTTTCAGTTCACAGTACAAGCTGCTCCACACAAACTCCCATCACAAATGTGCTGAATGTGATTTCAGAACAGCTAAATGGCGTTGTTAAATGGCTCAGCTTTTCTGAAATCAGTGTAAATGATGTTTATGTTTCACAGGGCTTATTGTTTTCATTAAATGGTTACTACATATGCAGCTACACACTGATGCATCATTATTTAGTGTTCACTTTATTACTTTATACAATTGTAATACAATACAGCACATTTGTGGATAGAGATAATACCAAGGATAAAATAAGTAATATACAAAAATGTTCTCTTTCAAATCTTCAGACCTTTGTGCCTCAAGCTATTAAGCTTGAGGCACAAAGGTCTGAAGATTTGAAAGTGAAATATTTTTCTACCACATATGCTGGTATCCATGCTCTGTCGTTTCATCCTGCCTTCCTTCTCCCAAACAGTTCTCATCTCTGGATGTGAATACTGCAACAGACACTTTATTTTCCACTCTAACGTCTTGTCTAGACCATTTCTGTCCGCTCTCTTCCAGGTCACCGTGTGCTACTCCCTCTAACCCCTGGCTAACGGATGCTCTTCGTGAACCAAGTTAAGGGAAACTTAGAGAGAATGGCACAAATCAAAGGACCCGTCTGACCTGAGTTTGTATAAATCTCTGCTCTCTACCTTTTCTACTGATGTCCATATACCTGCAAATATTTGCATTTCCTCACCAAGATTAAAAGCGCTTCTAACATGCATGCACTTTTCAAAACATTCAGCTCTCTTCTCTTTCCCCCTCCACCCTCTACCTCTTTAACTGGCAATGATTTTGCCCATTTCTTTATTAACAAAACTGCGACTATCAGCAGTCAGTTCTCAGCTCTACACACACGTGAAAATAGATTGACCTCTGATGTAACCACAAACCTTTTTTCAACCACCTCTCCACTAGGGATGTGCTTTTCGACTAATTTGTTAGTCTTTTAAACGGAAATTTTGGAACCGACTAGTCTAAAAGTAATGCCGCTAGAAATAAGTCTCAAAACTGCAGCTGTATGTAGCGAGAGGCGTGTGTGTCGGTTTCCATGGTGATGCCCGTGACAATGAGTTCAATAAACGGATAAAAAATAAAAAAGTATATATATTTCTTTCAGCTGAACGTGATCACAGTGACGGACAGTTGGAGTAAATGACGCGATGATGTGGCTGCTGTTTCGGCTCTTCTCTCCAAGCATGTCCATGTCTGTGATTAATATGGTTTCGCTCGGATCCAGTGGAATCATTACATGCATTGGAATCATTATATATCATTTGACAGAACAGTTTATAAAACACTTTTCTATCTCCTTCTACATTGAAGCACACCTCGCTCATCTTTCAGTGGTCAATATTAAACCGCGACTGATCAAAACAAAACGCACACGTGCGATCGCGCGCGTCATAGGGTTACATGTAAGATTAAAACGTCATTTGAACAATAAAATGTTGTGTGTGTTTTTTTTTTTCTCGTGTAGTCGACTAGTGTTTTCGGTGTCGACTAGTAGCACCCTGTACCGTGTAGTCGACTAGTCGACTACACTCGCACATCCCTACTCTCCACTCACAGAGGTAGATGTATCTAAACTTCACATCACCCGTTGATAATTACAGACATGGCTCTCTCCTACCATTCATATCAAAAACTCTTGAACGTGTTATTTTTAACCAGGTGTCTTCTTGTCCTCTCTCAGAATGGCCAGTTGGACATCAACCAGTCTGGTTGATCAACCAGTCTTCAAGAAGGTTAAGGTGACTTCAACCAGTCTGGCTTCAACCAAGACTGCATTACTATCCGTTGCTGAAGCTCTAAGGAGTGCAAAAGCTGATTCAAAATTGTCAGTTCTCATTCTTTTAGATCTATCTGCTGCCATTGACACTGTTAATCATCATATCCTTCTGTCTACCCTCTCGTCACTAGGCATCCTCTTCAGTGGTTTGAATCCTATCTCACGGATGGGTCCTTCAGGGTTGCATGGTGCGGGGAGGTCTCCAAAGAATGTCAACTGGTCACCGGTGTTCCACAGGACCTCTTGGACCACGTCTCTTCTCCACGTACACCACATCAGTGGGTCCCATCATAGAGGCACACGGCTTCTCCTATCACCGCTACGCCAATGATACACAGCTATTCCTGCTGTTTCAACCAGATGATCCCACGGTGGCTGCGAGAATCACAAGCTGGCTAGCGGACATCTCTGCATGGATGAAAGAGCATCATCTGCAATTCAACCTGGCAAAGATGAAGCTTCTAGTCTTTCCCGCCGATTCAACACTGCAGTATGATTTCACCGTCCAGATCGGCTTCACCACGATTACCCCTTCAAGGTCTGCCAGAAATCTTGGAGTGATCTTTGAGAACCAGCTGACCTTCAAAGAACACATTGCAAAGACGGCTCAATCATGCAGGTTTGCACTGCGCAACATCAGGAAGATCAGGCCGTTCACTGAGGAGCAAGCTACAACAACTTCTGATTTATGGTCATTTCCAGGCTTGATTACTGCAATGCTCTTTTGGTCAGACTTCCTGCTAGTTGAATCAAACCCCTGCAACTGTTCAGAACGCCACAGCTTGTCTGGGTCTTCAGCCAACCCAAAATAACTCATGTCACACCACTCCTCATTTCACTAAGCCCGTTCAAAGCACTGACTCTTGCATACAGAACTTACACAAGCTCAGCACCTTCATACTTCCACTCAGTGTTACAAATCTACACACCTACCAGACACCTTTGATCGATCAATGAGCGACGACTCGCGGTTACATCACAGAGAGGCAAAAAATCACTCTCAAGAACATTTTTATTCACCGCTCCTTGCTGGTGGAACAATCTCCCTGCCCTCATCCAGAATGCAGATTCCTTGTCAAGGTGTAAAAGACTACTGAAAACACATCTCTTCCGTGAGCACCTAACATGACATACACACACCATTTTTTTTTAAATTAATTCTCTTACTCCCTCTATTCCCCATACTTGTACTACGTTTGTATGTAATGTTCGAAACTTTGTATTGTAAGCACTATGTACTTTTGTATCTTCAGGACAGATCGCTTTATGAATTCCTCAAGTTGTAAGTCGCTTTGGATAAAAGCGTCTGCTAAATGAATAAATGTAAATGTAAATATATATATATATAAAAAAAAATATATATATATATATAGATATAGATGGTAAAGAGAAATGTTTCAATGAAGGTAAAATAATATCAAATTGTATAAAGTTGATTTTACACTATAAGATTGTGCTGCTGGTATTGTATCTGGGATGGATAAGATTATGGATAACATGTTTTTAAATAAATATTTCAGGTGAATTGTCACATTCAATTGCTTTGTCTTTATTGAATTATGACTTACTGGCACATTAAGAAAACTTTCTTGTGAACTTCAGAGAAGATACAGGTATATTCACAAATGGTGCATCAAGATGGTAGATCGTTGTTAGATTCGTTTCCCGGCGTGCATCATTCCAGTCCTCTTTTTATTAACGGTTGAATGAATAAGTACTCAGCGCTGAGGGAGATAAATTGTTTCTCAACTTTATTCTTTATCTATTTGAATATATGTAGAGAAATGTCTAGGGGAGTAACAGAGGCAACCAATGAGAGAATATAGATAACATCATATAGGAATCTCAAACATGATAAGATCATATAGGAATTTCTATATATGCCAGAACCAAGTCTATATATGGTCAGTTGTCCAAGTTTTACCAGGAATACATTGGGGCCCTGCTGGCCCTTCTGTTCCTTTACAATAGAAGTGGAGATTCATCCCTGAGGGAAAATATGTATAAGTGTATCTGCTCTTTGTGTCCTCAGAATGACACATAACTGGTTTTGCAGGTTTCAGGTATGTGCGTGCTGGGACTACACCCACCACGCCCTGCCTCAATTCCTCTTCTATGTACGCACTCCTCTTTGTTTAGCTGGCGTAACAATAGTTGGCCGAACCAAATATAGAGTCGCTTTTCTGCTGGGTAGTTACACCCCACCCTAAAGGGGGAAGTAATTCTCGCACAAATATCTGCGCGAACTGCTTGTTATTTGAGAGCTGCATTCTGAATAAACCAGACTTGATTCAATTCGTGTGGTTTCTTGAGTTGCTGCCTCCCGGGATCTTGTAAGGGATCTCGTAAAACTGATTGCTGTACAGACGCTGAATCTTGATCACAATAAGAAGAAAAGGAAGTTCTTACAATCCCCATGTTCATCTAATGGTCCATATGCATATGTTGACATCTAACACAAAAACCCATTCATGTATTTTCAGTTCTGATACTACATCTGATACAAATCTTACAGGGAGTAACAGAGGCAACCAATGAGAGAATATAGATAACATCATATAGGAATCTCAAACATGATAAGATCATATAGGAATTTCTATATATGCCAGAACCAAGTCTATATATGGTCAGTTGTCCAAGTTTTACCAGGAATACATTGGGGCCCTGCTGGCCCTTCTGTTCCTTTACCATAGCAGTGGAGATTCATCCTATGTTCAACCTAGTGATCCATATGCTTATGCTTTAAAATTATACTCATGCAAAGGCAAATAAACAGATAACAGATTGATTATATAAAAGGCAATATATAGAAGAGGAAAATTTAAGATACAGGAGGAGTTACGGAGTACTTTCCTGTAGCTCAATCAGTAGAGCATTGGCGTTTACAACACCAAGGTCATGGGTTTGATCCCAGGGAAAGCAAGAACTGATTTAATGTTTTCCTTGAATGCAATGTAAGTTGCTTTGGATAAAAGTTGACATTTTCTATTTGTGGACAAATGTGCATGGATAAAGGGGTAAAACAAGCAGTGCAGCAAAAACAAATACATTACAGATAACTTGTCCAAGTGATAGGGTACACAGGGGCATGGGTACCTGAGAGAGGGATTTTGGTAGATTTAGGGGAGAAACCAGGATTTTGGGAAAAGTTTCGGATAAAAAAAAAATAAAATAACGACATGTTTTAACTTTATCAAATCACAACCAAAGATTTATTTAGGGGCAATAGATGAAGGCGGGTGTAAAACAATAATATAATATTCAGGGCAGATCATAGGCAAGGGCTAAATAACTATTGTGGGGATAGGAGACTTTTGACGAGAATCCATGACGAGGCCAAGGAGGGAAGATGGAATGTTAAGGATGGGCAGATAGATGTGGAAGAATCAGGCAGAACTAGAAGAGGGGTTAGACATAGGAAGTAGAAAGAGAGAAAAAGTAAGTAAGGGAAGGATGAAAATGGAAGATATGATAAGGATGAGGGCTATAGCAATGAACCATAATGGGGAAAGAAAGGGAAGGTGAAGAGGAGGATAAAGAAAGATGGAAGAGAAGAAATGGTTGAGAGAAATGGTTGAGAGAAAAGGAGGAGATTCTGAAGGAAGACATTGGAAGTAAAGCTCAGGTAGACGAGAGGGGAAGATCATCCAGAAATAGATATAAAATTTTATAAATAATTTTTAGAATTATTTTATTTAAAAAAAATAGATATATAATAGATATAGAAATATAAATAGATATGCAAACAATGAGTGGAGGCAGAAGGGAAGAGATGGACCATGACCAGGAAAATGAAGAAGATGAGGAGGTTGTTCTCTAAGGTGTTGATCTCCTGTGACAGACGATCATAAGGGGGATTAAAGGAATAAATGTATATATATATATATACAGCTTTGCATTAATTAGAAGTTATCGGTTGCTTTTATGACTAAGGGATTTAAAGGTTAAACACAAACCACACACACAAGCGATCTTATGAAGTAAAGATGAATTATGACAATGTTTAAGTAACACTTTTATGTCCCACATCAGAAATCCAACGAGTCATGTGAACAGCCAATGATAATTCGCCAATCATGACCGCAATCATGGAAGAGAAAGGGAGACACACTGTGTTGCCAGATTGGGAGGGTTTTGGTCACGTCCCACCGGGAAAAAAATGCATTGGGCTGGTTGATGAAATTTGGGCTGGTTTTTGACGAAAAACCCGCCAATATTTCATATATAAATGCATATAAATACCATCAACAATCGTCTCTCTAGTTTTTTGGGCGGGTTTTATGCTGTAGTTGGGCTGGAAATCGTCAGTCCAATCTGGCAACAATGGAAGATATTCATTCTGGAAAATTCATTATTATGATTCTCTCTTAAGAAATGAAGATAGAGTCTTTAATCTTTGAGTTAAATATTGTACATAGCTCAATTGTAGCACGATTAAAAAATAAGTACTTTTTTTGTACAAATGCAAACTGGTAGGACTGGCACTATTTTGCTAAGTTTATAAAGCTTATTTAAATGTAAAGTTTCTTTTAGTAAACCTCTAACCATCTTAATGAAAGAAACATTTGTGAATATATAACATATACAGAAGAAAGAAAGTATTATTAATCTGCCATTAAGTCATGTTCAATAAAAACAACACCAGATTCACAAAAATTCAAATTCACCTGAAATCTTTATTAAACAATTAGCACAGTCTTATAGTATTGGATTAACTATATATTATTCAATATAATTTTAACTTCATTGAAAATGTTCTCTTTACTGTCTTATCTCTATCATATTTACAAACAATACTATGTGCAATACTAACATTTTTGCCGTTAAATTATACAATATTATATACACAAATATATATACACTTGGACAAAATTGTTGTTAACCAATTAACATTCATATGTCAGACTTCAGTCAGACATTGCTCTTCAACCATGCTTCAACAATTATTTATAAAAATAAACTCATGGAACAGGCCTAGACTAAACTTGCTTATTCCAAGAGTTGTGTTACGTCCCTAAGGACGCAAGTGTTTATTTTGTTTGAATTGTTTGTGTATTTTGAAGTGGATACTGTTTTCCTGTGACTATGATGTGTTCCAGGTTCTTGCTCCGCCTACTGTCTCCCTAAAAGGCTGATGACACCTGGGCGGGTTTTCAAAAGTGCCACCTGATGCCTGTTGTACTTCATTGAGTGGAGCATAAAATAACCCAGTAAAGACCAGCCCAGCGTGAGAGACTGAGTCTTTCTTCTGTGAGAGAGAGGGCCAGCCAATGTTTATGTGTGCCCTGAGTTTTGGTGTTAGTGGAGCTACGGTCTGAATTGTGTTTCAGTTGAAGGCCTATGTGTGCATACCCATTGCTAAGCTCTGTGAGCTCAGTGTCTTGCCAGTGTCAGAACCGTTTGAGTTATTAATTTTTTATTTGTTTGTTTTTTGTGAGTTCATTACTGTTGGTCAGTTTTCACTTTCTTTTGAGAGTTTTCACGTGGGAACTTTTTGTAGGGAGGTGGATGCCTCATTTTCTTTGTTAACCACGTTTTCTCCTGTGTTTGGTTAGAGAGGGAGCTAGGATATTATTTGTCTTTTCTTTCCTTTGTTTTGGTAGGTAAGTTAGCATCTAAAAATCCTAGAAAGAACCCTGTTTTGTTTGTTGTGTTGGCCTCTCCCCTCCTGAAGATTTGGTTGCGTATATTATCCCACGCTGTATCAATAAACATTTATGATTTTCATTTCAAGTTGCTTCTGTGTATTTGCCTTGGGACCTGGAGACGGAAGTCTCTTCTCTCTCTCCAAAATTGGTTACGTTTCCTCTAAAACAGGCTCCTAGACTTAAAAGTGGGAGGGGCGCGTAACAGTTGTCTCAGGAGATTAAATGAATGTTATAGAAAAGCATGATAAAGGGATATAAAACCAAGCAGCTTGAAGTTCATGTGACTACAGTTGCACATATTCAGAAATTTAAGATCCATGGGACTTTAGTCAACCTCCCTGGATGTGGCCGCAGGAGGAAAATTTACGACACATCAGAGACGGATAATCCAAATGGTAACAAAAGAGCCCAGAAAGACTTCTAATGAGATCCAAGGTGAACTCCATGCTCAAGGAACATCAGTGTCACTTCACAAGATATCAGCCAAACTTCAATGGACAGAACTATATTAGATCTACACAATCATCCACTGTAATTAACAGTCAATTGTTTATATTATATATGTCTGACTCAAGTATGTTTCTTTGTTTTTGATTTGCAGATTATGTGGAAATGAAGTTTTTTTTTCACATTTCATTGTGTGTAAATATTGTTTAAATATTCATGTTTATAATAAACATTTTCTAAATACAAATGTGTTTAAATGTGTTCATGGCTTGTATATGTGTGTTTAAAGAATTTTCATGTCTCTCTTCCCTCTATCACAGACATCTACACATCATGTTATATCCGCAAAGCCACCAGCATTGTGGACGACCCCACACACCCCTCACACACACTTTTCACCCTCCTGCCGTCCGGAAAACAGTATCGAAAAATTTGGTCTCTCACAACCAGGCTTTGCAACAGTTTTTTTCCCCATGGTATCAGGCTGCTGAACTCATAACTCATACAAGCTGCACTACTTTTGGACTGTTACCATCAAACTGTGACAAAATTAAACCGTGCACTTTATGTATATCGTTTTTTTTTTCTGTACCTACTGTGTATTATGTCTGCGTTATGGTCTGTACTGTCTGTTTGCACTTTGTGCTCTGATGTATTTAGGTTTTTGTTCTATAGTGCTTTGGTCCTGGAGAAACGTTTCGTTTCACTACTTGTATATGGCTGAAATGACAATAAAATCCACTTTGACTTTGTTCATGATTACATTTTCTAAAAACAATTGTGTAATATGTGTTTAAATATGTTCATGGCTTATGTGTATGTATGTTTTTACAAAGAGATTGAGATTATATAGAGATTTTCAATAAATGTTACTTGTAATAACTTTCTATTCATTATAATGTTTTTGAGTGAAGAGAACCAACCGCGAACATACCTGGAATCAACCGCTAACGTTCCGGAATGTTCTCTTTCTGTAAAGAAAACTTTCCAGCCGAACATATGGGGAACCAGAGCCGGCCCGTCCAACAGGCGATACAGGCGGTCGCCTGGGGCCCCGCTTTGATTTGAGGGCCCCGCGACCCGCACATGATGTCACACATTTGTAGAAGTTTTATTTTTTTCAAACGTCCACTCATAGTAGGAGTTGTCATATGTCAATTACAACGATTTAGAAGTGCACAGACCCGATCAAACACCATACAATTCACAATGACGGTGAGCAAAATATAAAACATATTTTATTAAAAGAATATCTCTGAATAATTCATACATGACAAATAGCTGAAAACGATAATAATAAAAATAAAAAAACTGTCTAAATAAAAGCGGAAAAAAGATTAGAAACATACACAGCAGCACCACACTCTATTTAGCATAACACCTCCCGCAATAGGCTATTGGATGAACTAGAATGTCGTAACGTATTCCTAGTAGAGATTCCACATTTTCCACTTAGCCACATATCTCTGTAAATTCCTTTCGATATATACTCAAGAAAGTGTCTTAAATAAGTCTTATATAACGTCATAAGTCTGGTTGCTATTTTGATCGAGGTACAGTGTTACCTCGAGATACGAAATTAATCCGTTCCGAGGCGGACTTCGTATAATGAGTTTTTCGTTTCTTGGAACACATTTTACATGTAAAATGTCTAATCCGTTCCAAGCCCTCCAAAAACACCCCATTAAAATGCAAAATTGTTGTCGTCGGCAGTATTCGAAGCTGCGCAGAGAAACCCCAGTGGATCCATAGTTCATCGCCTTAACCTCTCAGCCATGTCCGAATCACACTTGAAAACTTATTTAAATCAAACTTAATTAAAGTTTTATAACAATGTATACACTTAAACATTGAAATTGTATTTTTTGTGCTCTCTTCTCGCTGTTTTTACACCAGTGGGCTCAATTTTTTTATCTCGCCTAGGGCCCCACAACCCTTCGGGCCGGCACTGTGGGGAACATTCTAATGTTTGGTTCACAGAACGTTCTGGAAACCAAAAAATGTTAGCTGGGGCTATAACCGAACTCCACCGTATTTTGCAACACTGCTCCGAACTGTGGTGCATTGCATTGTGCATCCGACTGTGGTTAAATGAAGCTTCTGCTCATTTCACAAGTTTTTCGAAGGGTGGTGCGTGAAAAAAAAAGAGTAGGCTAGGCCATTCCACAGCAGAGCAATTCATATTAACAAATAGGAGACCATTGTGATTTGTGTCATTCATTTTCATTTTTCGTTATTATTATATTATAGTTATACGGTGAGGATGTTAAAAGCTCGCCACACTAACAAAAATACAACATTTTTATTTTTTAAATGGCTTGTTTTCAAATGTGTTTCAGATAGCATGTGCAATTGAGCACTATAGGCGTCACCGTGGAGACGGGTGTAGGCATAGATTCAAAGCCTCGACACACGGCACATTTGCTTTGAATGTTTCAGTGTTTTATGAAGCCTCGCTCTGTCCGCCATTAGAAATAGGTTCACTTCAAATGAAAGCATTTTTACATGTTTATTCGTCGAGCAATTGAACCCACCACAAAGGCTTATGTTGAGCTTGAAGAACGTAATGTCTAATCGCAGGCATTTGTACTGGGGCAACGCAACGTAAAATCGCACGCGTTTACGCATGCAACATTCAAGCACACAGTTGTGGAGTTGAGTTGAAGTATAGCCTACATCGAGATCATCTGAAACGTAAAGCTGTTTTTTATTTTATTTAGTAAAGGTAAACATGCTACAGGAAACTCACTCAAGTGAATCAGATGAAAAATTTTGGACTAACCGTTGGGATGGGGTTGGGTGGGACAAACTTCTATATTTGGTGATGGAACAAATTGTTCTGCGGGAGCTGCTATATTATTTTATAATTGCCCTGCGAAAGTAGTTGTAAACAAAACTAACGCAAATGGTCACTGTGTCCTTTCAATTGATGATTTGTTTAATATAGTAGGGAATATATATGGTTATAATAATATTTCTCAAAACAAATAATTGTTATCTGTAGTTTCTTATAATAGCAGGCCTGAAACTTACATATTAGGAGGGCATTTTAACAAGGTTCAGGATGATTGGATGGACCGGTCACCTTTTAATTTCCAATATCTCCCAAAGCTAAGGAAGTGCAAATATAATTTTTTAATCATTTAATCATTAATCATTTATTCATTTTTCTAAGGAGCCCAGCTTCTTAGATATAGATTTAACATTGATCACAATTGTTGTACTTTTTGTGATTGTGAAATTGAAACAACAGTACATTTGTTTTTTTTTTGATGGCTTATTTTGCAAAACCTTTTGGTTTGACATATGAGTGGCTTAAAAGTACAATTACTTTGATTTCGTCATTTTCTAAAAACGACATAATTTTCTGTGTAAAAATGGAAAATGTACACAGTCAATACATTTTGAATAATATTCTCATTCTGGGGAAATTTTATATTCATTACTGTAAGTGCCTTAAAACAAATCCACTGTTTTTGTTGTGTTTCAGAAAGAATTTTGTATTTATTGTAAATCATTAAGATTACTAAAATCGAGAAGTGGAACAAGACTTTTTGGTTTATTGAAGAGTTAAGCTGTTGTATAATTCTTTTTTTATTTTTTCTCTCTCTATCTCTTTGTTTCTCTTTCTATGTTTCTTTTTTGGAGTTGTGCTCTGTAAGTGATTTTGTATTGCCTTATTGTAATTGTTTTTCTTGCAATAAAAAAAGAAAAAAGACAAAAGTTCAATCACTCCTGTTATCGGTGAGAAATGTAAGGAAATCATTGTAACGAGAGGTTTTACAGAGCGTATTTCTCGAGAGAGTTTCGACTACCAGTGATTTCCCGCACGCAGTCACGTGGCTCAACTTTGCGCGCTGTCAGTCTGTTTGAATTTATAAACTATATTAAGCGTTATCGCCAGCAGTTTCATTATATTTGCTATATAGTTTTGGTAAATATTAATGCATAATATGACATGATGCATTGAATACTACTGTGATGTACTGTGATGTACCTTAGTATTTTATGTTTGGGGAGAGATGGATTAATATTTTTGACTTTATCAACATAAACATGTTTCCTCTTGCATAACACTCAGGTATTCCTTATAGCCTATGGGTCAGAACCAAAAACCAAACACTTTAAGTATACAATTTATCAATTATAATAAATCACCATATTTTAGTTCTGTGATATTTTATGGTACTAAGTTGGTCATTAATGGATCATAATTATTGTTTATATTACAGTTAAATAAAAAAAATGTATGGACAGAAGTCCATCTAGAATAAGGAACGGCAGAAAGACTGCATTTCACATTACATCTGGTTTATGCAGTTGAAAATGTTTTTAGATTTTCCCCAGTGTTATTATCAGTCCTTTTTTTCTTTTTATTAAACGTTTTTTAACACGCTTGTTTCTATTTTCAGAATACTGTTTCACAAGTTCACTATAATGATTTCTTTATCAACAAGCCATTTTGTATTTGTGTGGCCATGCCATTAATTAAATTCGTACCACAAAATGACTTTGAATTAATTTAATTAATGGCATGGCAACACAAATACAAAATGGCTTCTTGATAAAGAAATCATTATAGTTAAAAAGATTAAGATTATAGATGTTACGACCCCAGTCTAGGGGAAACAGGGCGTAACATAAATTATAACGGAGTCCAAGGTTTTCAAGTTAAAGTCCTTTTATTCAGGAACGGTCTTCGTTATAGAATATTTCAAAAAACAAAAATAGGCACAGTCAGAGTGAGAAAAAGAATACAAACAAACATACAAAAAATACAACGTCAACAGCGTTGGGCGGGGGAGTGGCATCGGTTCACAGATTCCCTTTTTAATACCCAACAATCACTGAGAACTATAACGTTATATAGCAGGGAGCCACAGCTTTTGGCCTGCTCTTTCACGAGCTCTTTGGGACGCTGCCAACAACGCGTCCTGCCGGCTCAACTCAACACAGAGTCACTAGCTCCGCCCCTCTCTCTTGCGCAGACTCCAGTTTTAAAGGCTGCACCTCCGAAGAGCCAATCCGCGTTGTTAATAATTTAAACCGGAACCTGGCAAAAAAGAGAGAGAGAGAGAGAGAGAGAGAGAGAGAGAGAGAGAGAGAGAGAGAGAAACACAACAACAGGGACTCCTGTCCACAATTTCAATTTCTCCAAAAATATGTCAGAGGACGTAACAATAAAAAACATTACAATAAAATAAAAAGCTATGTATTGACAACTAAGACCACATTCAGCCGTCCATTGCATCTATCCTTGATTGATGGCAAGTTCATCATAAGTTTTAAGCCATATATTTGACAACTTGGCTTCTTAAAAATATGTAGTATTTATATAGAAAAGTATATATCAAGAAAAAGATGTGCTTGAGATAAATTTGTAAAATTATATTCCAAATTTGGATCAAATATATAATTAATATTTAACAAAAGTTAACATTGTTCTCTTGGTTGATTTTTATTGCCAAATCTGATTATTTGAAGAAGAAAAAAAACCCATTACTAATTACTAGATTACCAAAATAATTATTAGTGGCAGCCCTATATTTATTAATCAACTTTTCAAAATTGTCTGGCATTTTGTCACTTTCAGTCAGATAGACTGAACCCGTTAGTTTTCTTATCCCGAATGAAGAATTCGAATCAACGAATTATGCGCTGGTCTCTGTTTGTTCAAGACTTTAACCTGGAGATTCGCTACAAGAAAGGTACCGATAATATTCTGGCTAGTCCATTGTCTCGATCATTTAATTCTGAGTGAATCTACTGTGTAGATTCTTTGTGTGTGAGGGTGTTACGATCCTCGTTTTGTGAATGAATCGATTGCTCTGCCTTTCTCTTTCTCCCCTAGTGATGTCTGTCTCAATAGGTGATCCATTAGGATGTCTGGTCATCATTGGCTGATCGGATGAGTGGGGACTATATAAGGAAGCTTCCGGCCTTTGACATGGAGCTCACTTTCATCTGTCCGCGAACGGGTTGAGAGCTCCTGGATCCCTCCTCCGGTCGATATGTTTCACAGTTGTATTTTGAGTGCAACCTTAGTATAACATGTTTAAGTTATCTTTACTTGAGATCTTGTTTGTGTAACATTTTGTTGTCGTAACAGCTTGGTTCATTATTTTCTAAACCTTAGTAATGTTCAACAACTTGGAGCGTAGGGGTGTCCTGCCATTTAATTTGAATATGTTTGTACTTGTTTTTTCACCAGGGAGTTAGGGAAGTTAAATGTATCTTTGTTTTCTACTCGTTAGGTTATTTACTTTATTCCCTCTTTTTGTTTGTATTCGTTCTGTTTGTTATTTTGGCCTTTGGACACCTTGAAGAGATGCTCTCTTTCACTTTGTTCCTTTAATAAATTTAATATGACCTTTTCCTATTCAGTTGTGTTGCTTTTGTTTAATTATCGACCGGAGTGAGTCCGAAAAGGGATCCAATTTTACAACCCGGCCAAATTATGCCCTTGGTAGCGATCCGTTTATTGTTTCCTAGACACGGGGCGTAATAACCACATAAACAGCATTTATTTTAAATACAATATGTTGTAACAATATACGTCTTTATCACTTTTCATAAGTTTAAACCCATTAATCAAGATATGAATTGTTTTCAAATATCAGTAACAGTTAAAGGTGCTCTTTATCTCCTTGCTGCGAATATTCCAGCCATTCCCTATCATTACACTAATTTTGCGAAAATGACCGCTGACAGTCATTTTTATGTTGCTGTTTCTTTGGAAACTGTTTTAAACTAACCTGGACTGGCTTGTCTTTACCGAGATCCTCTGGTGCACTGGACATTGACGGTGAGTCGTTGCTTTTGGACTGCTGAGGAACTGCCACCAGTGGCGTAAGCAGGCCTGCATTGTCAGGTGAAGCAGAACTTGAAGTACAACTTTTTAATCCACTTTCGAATATACATTGTGAAACAAGAGTAATGATCATATGTAATGAGGTGCACGAGCGGCGAGACATGTAATGTGACGTTAGAGTGGGGGAGTCTTGAGTCTTGCCGTTGCAAGTTTTCACTGATTTTTCTCTCTATTTCATACGGACCACACAATTTTGCCTGGAACTGGAAGAAAGACCAACACTAACTCACCAGGCTGAATATCCCGTCTTACACTCTTTTTGTCAAAGTGAACCTTCTTTTTGGTCTGTGCGGTCACCAAGTTCTCTTTTGCCATCGCACACGCTCGATGCAACCTGTCACGAAATTTACTCACATAATCTAGAACAGGCATATGGGGAACAGATTCTTCCAACAATTGTTAACGCAACATTCTCAATGGACCGCGAACCGTATGCCCGAACACCAAGTCGGCAGGAGCAAAGCCTAACGACTCTTGCGTGGTTTCGCGAAGTGCAAACATAAGAATAGGTAGTCCCTCGTCCCATTCTCTTTCTGTTTCTAGGCAAAACTTTCGCAACAGCGACTTCAGTGTTTGGTGGAAACGTTCTAATGCTCCCTGGCTTTGCGGGTGATAGGCACTAGATAGTTGGTGTTTCATGTTCAACTCACGAGTAACTTGGGAAAACATTTTGGATGTGAAATTTGACCCTTGATCCGCTTGGATCACTTTTGGTAGGCCAAACCTGGAGCAGAATTTAATCAATTCTTGGACCACCCTTTTAGCGTTTATAGTACGCAACGGAATCGCTTCCGGATAACGAGTCGCAGCGCACATTATTGTTCGAATGTATTGGTGTCCAGCTTTAGATTTTGGAAGCGGACCAACACAATACATAATAATACGCTCAAATGGCTCTCCTAAAACTGGTATTGGCCATAAAGGAGCAGATGGAATGGTCTGATTTGGTTTGCCAGCCATTTGGCATGTGCGACAGGAACGGCAGTAATTGGAGACATCAGTCTTTAACCCGGGCCAGAAAAAATAGCGAAGCACTCCCTCATAGGTTTTTCTAACACCTAAGCGGCTTAAAAGAATGTGATCATGAGTCAGTTTAAGAATTTGTGCTCGATACTCAGAAGGAACTACAGAAGGCGTTATTGCCTTTCCATCTACGTATAAGCACTTCATCATCCCAGTAATATGCGACTCCTTTCTCATGAATATTATCCTTGCTAACTGCAGCTGTCACACACACGGCCAATGAAGTATTGGACTTTTGCAGCGTGGCCAATTGCTTCCGTCCAATCTGGAGGGTATTCAGATTCTCGTGAATACTGTCAGATAAAGGTAACGTTAGCTCAGGCTGAACAAAAATGTTCGCTTCCACCCGCATTTGCGCGCGTGTCACTGCACAAACAGGAAATATATTTCCGGAGCGACCACAAGGACAGGTGGCAAAAACACTTTACATCCCGCCAAATAATTGCCCAGTATGAGGTCAACATAAGTGTCTGAGCAGATCCTGTATCACGGAGCATAGTTACTGGCTTAAAAACAGACTCGTCAGACAACGCTACTGATCCAGTTAACAGAAAAGGTTCGTATAGTGACTTATTCAAATCAGCAGGTGAGGGTGCCACAGATTTTACAAAAGCAACACTTTTCAATTTAGACGCATTTTTCTTTTTCCATGCATCACAATCCACAATGAGATGGCCGGAATCGAGACAGTAAAAACACACCCTTTTTTGTGCGGTACGGACTGGCTGAGACCGACAGCCTCCCAGCGCTCTTCCGCGTACAGCATCTATCTCTTTTCCCTGTACTTCAACATGAGAGACGGCAACTTTCTCACGGCGAACAGCATGGGGGAAAACCAGTCTATGAGTTAACACAAACTCATCAGCAAGGATCGCAGCCTCTGCTAGTGAAGAAACGTTCTGCTCATTAAGACGTTCTGCTCACACACTGAGCCACTCGCTCAAACGCTGTAAAATAGCAATCAACCTCCGCCTCTCTAAAAGGAGGTACCAATTTAATATGCTTCCCCACATCAAAAACGGGTGCTATCGACGCACCTGTCCCTGGAAGAAATGGACTGGACGTGGCTGGCACACCGGGAGCGAAAAGGGAGCGAAAGAAGACACTGGAGACTGCACCTCTGCATCCTCAACCGACTGATCGCGAACATCCAACCCCTGTCTTTTTATATCGTCCTCAATTTCTAACTCCTTCAGACGTAGCAGTTTATTTTGATGCTCTTGTCGTTTCACCTCCAAGTCTAACTCTTTCAACCGGACAGCTACAGCCGGATCTTGCGGTAAAAAGTGTGGGCTGCACACCTGGGGTAGGGTTCTCTTCTACACCTAACGCGTCCGCTCCAGCTTCTGCAACACCTGTTAGTGACAGTTCTGGCAATATCTGATTTTCTACCAGTTTTAAGTGTAATATGGTTTTAATTTCGTTCTTCCTAGCATAACGCGGGACAGGAATTTTAAAGAAATCTGCTATTTTAATTAGATCGTCTATCCTACAGAGATCAAATTCCTCAACAGAAGGTGACAGTGTAAATGCGGTTAAATCAAACTCCATGTTTACCTGGAATCCCTCCCGCCTTTAAATGAAAGCAATTAACAAACAAGGGAAAAAAAGACTTACCCAAGCTAAACATCTTTTTGACGAGCCCCCAATTTTAGTTACGGCCCCAGTCTAGGGGAAACAGGGCGTAACATAAATTCAATTGCTTTGTCTTTATTGAATTATGACTTACTGGCACATTAAGAAAACTTTCTTGTGAACTTCAGAGAAGATACATGTATTTTCATAAATGGTGCATTAAGATAGTAGATAGTTTTTATAGTTTTAATATTATCAGTGGTCCAAGTTTTACCATAGATATCTTAACATATATCTTACTGACCCTCCTGTGCCTTTACCATAGAAGTGGAGATTAATCCTATGTTCACCTATTGGTCCATATGCTTATGGTATAAAATTATACTCATGCAAAAGCAAATAAACAGATAACAGATTGATTATATAAAAGGCAATATATAGAAGAGGAAAATTTAAGATACAGGAGGAGTTTATTTATTAACATTTATTTATTATTTATAAAAATAAACTCATGGAACAGGCCTAGACAAAAACGATGGTACCCCTAGAAAAGACTGTAAACAATGTGACAAAAGAGACATGTTAATTCAAGGTGCGTCTACTAATTAGCATCACAGGTGTGTACAATTTTGTAATCATTCAGTGGGCCTATTTATATGGCTTCAGGAAGTTGCTGTGTTATCTGGTGACATGGTGTGTACTACACTCAACATGGGCCAGGGTAAGTGAAGGAAAGAGTTGTCTCAGGAGATTAAATTAATGTTATAGAAAAGCATGATAAAGGGATATAAAACCATCTCCAAGCAGCTTGAAGTTCCTGTGATTACAGTTGCTCATATTCAGAAATTTAAGATCCATGGGACTTTAGTCAACCTCCCTGGATGTGGCCGCAGGAGGAAAATTTACGACACATCAGAGACGGATAATCCAAATGGTAACAAAAGAGCCCAGAAAGACTTCTAAAGAGATCCAAGGTGAACTCCATGATCAAGGAACATCGGTGTCACAACACAAGATTTCAGCCAAACTTCAATGGACAGAACTATATTAGATCTACACAATCATCCACAGTAATTAACAGTCAATTGTTTATATTATATCTGTCTGACTCAAGTATGTTTCTTTGTTTTTGATTTGCAGATGATTTGATTTGATTTTCCACATTTCATTGTGTGTAAATATTGTTTAAATATTCATGTTTATAATAAACCTTTTCTAAATACAATTGTGTTTAAATATGTTCATGGCTTGTATATGTGTGTTTAAAGAATATTCATGTCTCTCTTCCCTTTATCACAGACATCTACACATCATGTTGTATCCGCAAAGCCACCAGCATTGTTGACACACCCCTCACACACACTTTTCACCCTCCTGCCGTCCGGAAATCTGTATCGAAAAATTTGGTCTCTCACAACCAGACTTTGCAACAGTTTTTCCCCCATGGTATCAGGCTTCTAAACTCATAACTCATACAAGCTGCACTATTTTTGGACTGTTACCATCAAACTGTGACAAAATTAAACTGTGCACTTTATGTATATACATTTTTTTCTTTTTCTTTTTTTGTCTGTAACTACTGTGTATTATGTCTGCGTTATGGTCTGTACTGTCTGTTTGCACTTTGTGCTCTTATGTATAGAGGTTTTTGTTCTATAGTGCCTTGGTCCTGGAGAAATGTTTCGTTTCGCTACTTGTATATGGCTGAAATGACAATAAAATCCACTTTGTCTTTGACTTTGTTCATGATTAAATTTTCTAAAAACAATTGTGTAATATGTGTATGTATGGTTTTACAAAGAGATTGAGATTATAGAGATTTTCAAAAAATGTTATTTGTAATAACTTTCTATTCATTTTAAAGTTTTTGAGCAATAAATAATTTAGAGGATGTATTTTGTAGGATGATTATTTGTGTGCGAGCATAACTAGATGTAGAGGTTGAAAGAACCAACCGCGAACGTTTCCAGAACGTTCTATTTCCGTAAAGAAAACTTTCCCAGCGAACGTATTGAGAACATTCTAATGTTTGGTTCCCAGAACGTTCTGGAAAGGGAGGTTCCAAGATGGCTCCTTGATTACACGCGTTTTAATGATAAATTGATAAATTGACTTATAAAGTTATTGCAGAGAAGATTTTGAAAGATAGTTTATTTTATTTACACAGTGATTTGTCGGAGATAACGATGGTCGGATCTGGAAAAAGAAAAAGTGCAGGAAAGAAGGTGGGAAAGTCTGACCAAAATGTACATGCTAACATAATTAGCAACGCCAGCAACAGCGCGCACATGGCCGAAACAATTAAGAAAGTTCCGTCCAGCGATCTCATTACAGACAATGCACACGAACAAGACATTGATCATGAGGAATTTATGCTGGCCGAGGAAGAAATTCCATTTCTCCCTGAAACGCCATGTAAATCTCCAGCCCCAAAACAACGCAGGATTGTAGATCGAGACACAACGGTCATCCTTGAACAGATCTCTGATCTTTCTCGGCTGGTGCAGAACAGATCAGATGCACTGGAGAAGTTGGTGGAAAACAACTCAACCATAATTAAGGAAATGAAAGAGGAAGTCAATGCAAATACGAAACAAATCACCGAACTAAAGGGAACAATTGAGTTTATTTGCACCGACATTAATGCCTTGAAAGACAAAGTCGCACACGCCGAATCTCAACTAAAACAAGCTGACAAGTGTGCTATGGAGCATGAGAGACGGCTAACATTGCTGGAGGGCTATTCGCGCAGGTGGAATCTGAGAATTCAAGGGCTTCAGGAGAAAGGAGGAGAAGACGTTCGTCACGAGGTCATCAAGATCTGCCAGTGCCTTTTACCGCAATACAAAGACAAATTTCCAGATGTCGTGGATGTGGCGCATTGTCTTGGCCGTAATAAATCAGGGAACACGCCTAGAGGAATAATCTTCCAGTTTACTTCGCGATTCTTCAGGGATGCTGTCTGGCGCGCTGCCAAAGACGCGGACTTTCTGAAGAACAACCACCTGAGGATCACTGAGGATCTGTCTCCGGCCGACAAAGAGAGGAGGATGAAACTGTGGCCCGCTGTTGAAAAGGCGCGTAAAGAAAACAAGAGAGCTTTTTTTGTCGGTGGTCGTGCCTTTGTAGACGGGATTGAGATCTTGCCATGAATATAAGAGACAATGGTTGTTGCTTTCTTGCCTTCTCTGACTGGAATTGCTGACAGTAGCACATACAGTCCCGTTCGAGGAAAAGGCATTGGGTGTACTGGTTAATTGAGCACTTGTCCGAGTCTCGTTTTAGGACAAGATCACATGTTTCTTGATTGTTACACGTTCATAAAAGAAACTATCAATATATTTTTCTTAGCATTAAAAAGGGGTTGTTGTTCTCATCCTTGGTAAAACATATTTGTGCAACCTTTAAAGATTTCCTATAGCTCAAAGAAATCTTTTGGTTTAAATTAGTTCTTTGTATACGTTTGTACCTATGTCTTTTTCTATTGTTTCTTTAAATTGCAGAGGGTTACGCGATTCTGTTAAACGGAAAGCTATCTTTCTTTATCTTAAGCGCTTTAATACAGATTTCTGTTTCTTACAAGAATGCCATTCTAATATTGAAGATGTTAATTTTTGGAGATCGCAATGGGGTCTGGATTTATGGGTCTCTCACG
>JAWRVZ010001023.1:0-45626 GCA_037043235.1 Rhodeus uyekii
ATAGCCCTTTATACATTTATTTACTATATAAATGTGTGTATAGATAGATATGTATGTGTATATATATATATATATATATATATATATATATATATATATGTGTGTGTGTGTGTGTGTGTGTGTGTGTATAAAGCCTTTCTTCATGTGAAATAAAATAACTTAAATATTAGTATTTCTTAAATCATTCCTGCACAATTACAATGGGGATAGTAATGCTGTTTTTTCTAATCTCAAGCAGTTTTCAGATTGAATCGATCTGCCATGTCAGACTTCAGTTCAACACGGCAATTATAGCAGATAAAGGAATCAAGGCAATGTAATATTTACTCAGGAATAAGTTATAAATAAACTGACGCGAGTGCGCGAGGACGCGCGTTTGAACTTCATTGAGAGTTGCCGTTTCCATAGTAATCAGCGGGGGAAAACCTTCACCGAGTAAACACGAATGAGAGTCACAATTTGGCCATATAATGCATAAATCTTCAAGCAAACACACTGCAGTGGTTACTTGATAATCGGAAACAATTTCCGTTTGATCATAAACTCTCTCACATAAATCTATTTTAGGAGATTATGATCTCTCTCTCCGGCAGTAATGGCGTCTTTGAAAAGCTTTGAGGCTTTGAATTGCAGCGCTCTGATTCGTTCAAACTTCAGTGCTCTCACTGACAGGGGTGTAATTTTGTGATATTATGTATGTAAAATAGAGAGATTTAACTTACTAATTAAAGTAAAAAATCGATTGTAGACCTGCAAGTTTTTTTTCAGGATTTAAAAAAAAAAATGCATGCCCATTGGAATGGACATGTTCACACATACTGTATTGAAATGTATTATATATCAGGTGTAATGTTGTGATGTTACCAACAGATGGAGTGGACGCTCTATCTAAAATTCAGTTTTCACTTCATTAGTGAAAGTCTATGGAGATTTTATGACTTTAATCTTCAGTTTTATCAAAAATCTTTAAAGCTAAGTCTGATCAGTCTGAAAAGGGATAGCAACTCAAGTCAGAACAGGTCTGAAGTCTGAGCAGAGTTTAGTGGTTGTAGCTTTAAAGCTCTAGGAGGAGATGCATTGAGAATTTTAGGTAAGAAGAATAATAATAATAATAATAATAATAATAAGTTTAGATACAATATCACTAAGTTGGCTTTCTCAAGCCAACTTAACTAGATAGAGGAAGTTTATGATATAAACTTCAGTTGGCTTGAGAAAGCCTATCCTGAAAGTTAAATTTATTTGTAAAAGCTTAAAAAGTTGTTTAAGTTTACAGATAGATAGATGGAAAGAATTAGATCTTGAGCATATACAGTTTTATGCAAAGGTTTGGGCACCCCTAATAATTATCATAATTTCAGTTTATAATGTGCCGGGCTTTCAAAGCCACAACTTCATTTGGATATAATTTATACCTTATGAAAACAGTAACATTTCAGTTCTGAAATGGCATTTATTGAATCAACAGAAACAATACAATTTGAGTCATAGCAAAAACAGACAGGTGCAAAAATGTGGGCACCCCAATGAAATTATCACATTAATATTTAGTAGAGCCCCCTTTTGCTGAAATAACAGCATGTAGTCGCTTCTTATAGCCACTGAGAAGTCCCTGGATTCTGGTTGCAGGTATTTTGGACCATTCTTCCTTGCAAAATGTCTCCAGTTCAGTCAGGTTTGATGGTTTCCGAGTGTGGACAACCTCCTTCAAATCATTACATAGATTTTCGATGATATTCAAGTCTGGACTGCGATGGCCATTCTAGAACATTGTATCTGTGTCTGACCATGAATTCCTTGGTAGATTTGGAGCAATGCTTTGGATCATTATCCTGCTGAAACAACCAACCCTGGCATAACTTCATCCTCTTGACTGATTCTTGAACACTGACCCACCACCACATTTTACAGTAGGGAGCAAGTTCTTCTCCTGTGTTCTTTTTCCTCCATACAAAGCTCTTCTGGTTGTGACCAAACAGCTCTATCTCAGTTTCATCTGTCCACAGAACTTGTCCAGATGAGCCTTTATCTGCTGATACTGGATGGAATCCATTTGACCCTCAACTTTGACAAGGTTTCCAGTACCTGTGCTTGCCCCATAGCATGAAGGACCCACCACCACATTTTACAGTAGGGAGCAAGTTCTTCTCCTGGAACGCTGTGTTCTTTTTCCTCCATACAAAGCTCTTCTGGTTGTGACCAAACAGCTCTATCTCAGTTTCATCTGTCCACAGAACTTGTCCAGATGAGCCTTTGCATACCTCAAATGACTCTGTTTGTTGGCAAGACGCGGAAAAGGCTTTTTCCGCATCACCCTTTCATTGAGCTGTTCCTTGTGCAAAGTACGCTGGACTGTGGAACGATGTACAATGACACCATCAGCAGCGAGATGTTCTTGGAGATCTTTGGAGGTGGTCTGTAAATTGTATTTGACCATTCTAACCATACTTCGCCTTTGCCTTTCAGATATCTTTCTTGGCCTGCCACATCTTTCCTTCACATGGACTGTTCCTGTTGCCTTCCATTTTCTAACTATATTTCTGACTGGAGACAGGGACCTTAAACCTTTGTGATAACTTTTAACATGCCTTGAGGTTCCCATGTTGCTACTTTCCAGTAGAGAATGGCACAACTGGATTTTCTAACTATATTTCTGACTGGAGACAGGGACCTTAAACCTTTGTGATAACTTTTAACATGCTTCTCCTAACTCACACTGATGAATTATCCTAGTTTTTAAGTCATTGGGGAGTTCTTTTGAGGTTCCCATGTTGCTACTTTCCAGTAGAGAATCGAAGAGAAGCACAACTGGCAATTAGCAAACTTAAATATCCTTTTTCATGATTGGTTGCACCTGTGTTTCCAGTCTAATGTTCATTGAGCCAATAACATCAATTTTGTGTTGCAAACAATCAGCATTAAGTGACTACAGGTATTCAAATCAACACAATTGAAAGGGTGGCCAAACGTTTGCACCGCCTATTTGTCACATTGTATTTTATTTCATACAACTAAATACTGCTACACTAAGTATTTTGGTCTGAAAAACATTGCTTTATCAAGCTTTCTCTAGAAAATGAATGGCATATCACTAGGATCTTTACTTAAAAAGATTGAGCAGATTACCATGCAGCCTCAGAAAGGTGCCTAAACTTTTGCATAAAACTGTATACACTTGTTAGTTATTGCCTTGCGTTGTTCAATTGATGATCAATTTTGCTAGCAAGATTTAATGTTAATTCCGAATCATTAGCAACATTTAACATAAATAAGCATGCTGTGTCGTTATGTTCTTTGATCATAATTTAATCTTTAATCAATTGATGATCAATTTTGCTAGCAAGATTTAATGTTAATTATCTTGTTGCTAGCAAGATTTAGAATGAATTCCGAAGTCATTAGCAACATTTAACATAAATAAGCATGCTGCTGGCAAGAATTCGCTGAATTAGCATATTGGTAGCAAGATTTATTGTTAATTAACAAGTTGCTATCAAGATTTAGCATGATCTAGCATGTCACTAGTGAGAATTTGCGTGATCTAGCATGTTGCTAGCAAGATTTAACGTTAATTAACAAGACGCTATTGACATTTAGTGTGAACTAACATCTCGCTAGTGAGATTTGTTAATTCGTAGGTCGCTTGTGAGATTTAACATGAGTTAACATGTCACTGACGAGAATGAATGTTATTTAACAAGTCACTAGTGAGATTTAATGTTTTAAAGAACACAAGAGTCAGTTGACGCAGAGACTGGAGGTTATTGATGATTCAGCTGAACAGTGAGTGGTCTGAAATAACAAGTCACTAGTGAGATTTAATGTTTTAAAGAACACAAGAGTCAGTTGACGCAGAACTGGAGGTTATTGATGATTCAGCTGAACAGTGAGTGGTCTGAAATATCAAAGAATAATAATGAATATTAAATATAAATCTAAAATAAACAACATTTACATTGGTAATAAACATGAGTAAATAATTAATTGATTACAGAAGTGTTGCAATACTTGGTTAGTACACAAAATGGCATCTAGGGAACATACATGGAGTTTTTTCATCATGAGGGATCATCAGTGTTGTAACGAAATACCAAAAAATAAATAACAATGCTTTTTGATCCCCAAAGTGTTGAAAATTGCAATTAGTTTATAAAAATGTTTACGGTTTAATTACATCCTTGGCTTTTAACGGTCAGTTTTCACTCATGTGAACACTTTGTTTTATTTCTATTTTAAAGATGTAATTAAGCATTATTAATATAGTCTTACCACTTTCTAAACAGACTGCAGTTCCACTGCATATATATGGAGCCCTTTATACAT
Source organism: Rhodeus uyekii (assembly GCA_037043235.1). Classification (NCBI taxonomy): domain Eukaryota; kingdom Metazoa; phylum Chordata; class Actinopteri; order Cypriniformes; family Acheilognathidae; genus Rhodeus; species Rhodeus uyekii. Next base: position 4,324 of record JAWRVZ010001023.1, read on the forward strand.
TTATTTACTATATAAATGTATGTATAGATAGATATGTATGTATATATATATATATATATATATATATATATATATATATATATATATATATATATATATATATATATATATATATATATATATATATATATATATATATATATATATATATATATATATATATATATATATGTATGTGTGTGTGTGTGTGTGTGTGTATAAAGCCTTTCTTCATGTGAAATAAAATAACTTAAATATTAGTATTTCTTAAATCATTCCTGCACAATTACAATGGGGATAGTAATGCTGTTTTTTCTAATCTCAAGCAGTTTTCAGATTGAATCGATCTGCCATGTCAGACTTCAGTTCAACACGGCAATTATAGCAGATAAAGGAATCAAGGCAATGTAATATTTACTCAGGAATAAGTTATAAATAAACTGACGCGAGTGCGCGAGGACGCGCGTTTGAACTTCATTGAGAGTTGCCGTTTCCATAGTAATCAGCGGGGGGAAGCCTTCACCGAGTAAACACGAATGAGAGTCACAATTTGGCCATATAAGTGCATAAATCTTCAAGCAAACACACTGCAGATCATAAACTCTCTCACATAAATCTATTTTAGGAGCTTGATAATCGTCTTTGAAACAATTTACTTGATAATCGGAAACAATTTCCGTTTGATCATAAACTCTCTCACATAAATCTATTTTAGGAGTTTATGATCTCTCTCTCCGGCAGTAATGGCGTCTTTGAAAAGCTTTGAGGCTTTGAATTGCAGCGCTCTGATTCGTTCAAACTTCAGTGCTCTCACTGACAGGGGTGTAATTTTGTGATATTATGTATGTAAAATAGAGAGATTTAACTTACTAATTAAAGTAAAAAATCGATTGTAGACCTGCAAGTTTTTTTTCAGGATTTAAAAAAATAAAATGCATGCCCATTGGAATGGACATGTTCACACATACTGTATTGAAATGTATTATATATCAGGTGTAATGTTGTGATGTTACCAACAGATGGAGTGGACGCTCTATCTAAAATTCAGTTTTCACTTCATTAGTGAAAGTCTATGGAGATTTTATGACTTTAATCTTCAGTTTTATCAAAAATCATAAGTCTGAAAAGGGATGCAACTCACAGAACAGGTCTGAAGTCTGAGCAGAGTTTAGTGGTTGTAAGCTCTAGGAGGAGATGCATTGAGAATTTTAGTCAGAACAGGTCTGAAGTCTAGATAATAGTGGTTGTAGCTTTAAAGCTCTAGGAGGAATGCATTGAGAATTTTAGGTAAGAAGAATAATAATAATAATAATAATAATAATAATAATAATAATAATAAGTTTAGATACAATATCACTAAGTTGGCTTTCTCAAGCCAACTTAACTAGATAGAGGAAGTTTATGATATAAACTTCAGTTGGCTTGAGAAAGCCTATCCTGAAAGTTAAATTTATTTGTAAAAGCTTAAAAAGTTAGTTTAAGTTACACTTGTTAGTTATTGCTTTGCGTTGTTTCTAGGCAGTTACTAAGGTGTCGTTATGTTCTTTGATCATAATTTAATCTTTAATCAATTGATGATCAATTTTGCTAGCAAGATTTAATGTTAATTATCTTGTTGCTAGCAAGATTTAGAATGAATTCCGAAGTCATTAGCAACATTTAATCATAATTTAAATTCTTTAATCATGTGATGCTAGCAAGATTTAATGTTAAGAATTGCTAGCAAGATTTAGAATGAATTCCGAAGTCATTAGCAACATTTAACATAAATAAGCATGTTGCTGGCAAGAATTTGGTAGCAAGATTTATTGTTAATTAACAAGTTGCTATCAAGATTTAGCATGATCTAGCATGTCACTAGTGAGAATTTGCGTGATCTAGCATGTTGCTAGCAAGATTTAACGTTAATTAACAAGACGCTATTGACATTTAGTGTGAACTAACATCTCGCTAGTGAGATTTGTTAATTCGTAGGTCGCTTGTGAGATTTAACATGAGTTAACATGTCACTGACGAGAATGAATGTTATTTAACAAGTCACTAGTGAGATTTAATGTTTTAAAGAACACAAGAGTCAGTTGACGCAGAGACTGGATGTTATTGATGATTCAGCTGAACAGTGAGTGGTCTGAAATATCAAAGAATAATAATGAATATTAAATATAAATCTAAAATAAACAACATTTACATTGGTAATAAACATGAGTAAATTATTAATTGATTACAAGTGTGCACAAAAAGGCATGCAGAAGTGTTGCACATACTTGGTTAGTGCACAAGAAGGCATCTAGGGAACATACATGGAGTTTTTTCATCATGAGGGATCATCGGTGTTGTAACGAAATACCAAAAAATAAATAACAATGCTTTTTGATCCCCAAAGTGTTGAAAATTGCAATTAGTTTATAAAAATGTTTACGGTTTAATTACATCCTTGGCTTTTAACGGTCAGTTTTCACTAATGTGAATAATACTTTGTTTTATTTCTATTTTAAAGATGTAATTAAGCATTATTAATATAGTCTTACCACTTTCTAAACAGACTGCAGTTCCACTACATGTATATGGAGCCCTTTATACATTTATTTACTATATAAATGTGTGTATAGATATGTATGTGTATATATATATATGTATATGTATGTGTATATATGTATGTGTGTGTGTGTGTGTGTGTATAAAATAACTTAAATATTAGTATTTCTTAAATCATGTGCACAATACAATGGGGATAATGCTGTTTTTTCTAATCTCAAGCAGTTTTCAGATTGAATCGATTTTCAGTATTTCTTAAATCATTCCTGCACAATTACAATGGGGATAGTAATGCTGTTTTTTCTAATCTCAAGCAGTTTTCAGATTGAATCGATCTGCCATGTCAGACTTCAGTTCAACACGGCAATTATAGCAGATAAAGGAATCAAGGCAATGTAATATTTACTCAGGCATAAGTTATAAATAAACTGACGCGAGTGCGCGAGGACGCGCGTTTGAACTTCATTGAGAGTTGCCGTTCCCATAGTAATCTACTCAGCGGGGGGAAAACCTTCACCGAGTAAACACGAATGAGAGTCACAATTTGGCCATATAAGTGCATAAATCTTCAAGCAAACACGCTGCAGTGGTTACTTGATAATCGGAAACAATTTCCGTTTGATCATAAACTCTCTCACATAAATCTATTTTAGGAGATTATGATCTCTCTCTCCAGCAGTAATGGCGTCTTTGAAAAGCTTTGAGGCTTTGAATTGCAGCGCTCTGATTCGTTCAAACTTCAGTGCTCTCACTGACAGGGGTGCAAGTTTGATTTTGTGATATCATGTATGTAAAATAGAAAGATTTAACTTACTAATTAAAGTAAAAAATCGATTGTAGACCTGCAAGTTTTTTTTCAGGATTTAAAAAAAAAATGCATGCCCATTGGAATGGACATGTTCACACATACTGTATTGAAATGTATTATATATCAGGTGTAATGTTGTTATGTCACCAACAGATGGGGTGGACGCTCTATCTAAAATTCAGTTTTCACTTCATTAGTGAAAGTCTATGGAGATTTTTTACAGATAGATAGATGGAAAGAATTAGATCTTGAGCATATATACACTTGTTAGTTATTGCTTTGCGTTGTTTCTAGGCAGTTACTAAGGTGTCGTTATGTTCTTTGATCATAATTTAATCTTTAATCAATTGATGATCAATTTTGCTAGCAAGATTTAATGTTAATTATCTTGTTGATAGCAAGATTTAGTATGAATTCCGAAGTCATTAGCAACATTTAACATAAATAAGCATGTTGCTGGCAAGAATTAGCTGAATTAGCATATGGTAGCAAGATTTATTGTTAAGTAACAAGTTGCTATCAAGATTTAGCATGATCTAGCATGTCACTAGTGAGAATTTGCGTGATCTAGCATGTTGCTAGCAAGATTTAACGTTAATTAACAAGACGCTATTGACATTTAGTGTGAACTAACATGTCGCTAGTGAGATTTGTTAATTCGTAGGTCGCTTGTGAGATTTAACATGAGTTAACATGTCACTGACGAGAATGAATGTTATTTAACAAGTCACTAGTGAGATTTAATGTTTTAAAGAACACAAAAGTCAGTTGACGCAGAGACTGGAGGTTATTGATGATTCAGCTGAACAGTGAGTGGTCTGAAATATCAAAGAATAATAATGAATATTAAATATAAATCTAAAATAAACAACATTTACATTGGTAATAAACATGAGTAAATTATTAATTGATTACAGAAGTGTTGCAATACTTGGTTAGTGCACAAATTGGCATGATCATCGGTGTTGTAACGAAATACCAAAAAATAAATAACAATGCTTTTTGATCCCCAAAGTGTTGAAAATTGCAATTAGTTTATAAAAATGTTTACAGTTTAATTACATCCTTGGCTTTTAACGGTCAGTTTTCACTAATGTGAATAATACTTTGTTTTATTTCTATTTTAAAGATGCAATTAAGCATTATTAATATAGTCTTGCCACTTTTAAAACAGACTGCAGTTACACTACATGTATATGGAGCCCTTTATACATTTATTTACTATATAAATGTGTGTATAGATAGATATGTATGTGTATATATATGTATATATGTGTGTGTGTGTGTGTGTATAAAGCCTTTCTTCATGTGAAATAAAATAACTTAAATATTAGTATTTCTTAAATCATTCCTGCACAATTACAATGGGGATGGTAATGCTGTTTTTTCTAATCTCAAGCTGTTTTCAGATTGAATCGATCTGCCATGTCAGACTTCAATTCAACACGGCAATTATAGCAGATAAAGGAATGTAATATTTGTATAAAGCCTTCCTCCATGGGAAACAAAATAACTTAAATATTAGTATTTTTAAAATAATTCCTGATCATGTAATGCAGCAGAGTAATGCAGTTTTTTTTTAACTCAAGCAGTTTACAGTTTGAATCGATCTGCCATCGTTTTTGCATCCTTTTAAATACCTTATTTCATTTATTGTTTAAGTGTTCACAAAACATCGATCTATCAGCGAATCTGCTCAGAAAGCGCGTTTGAACTCGAGAACAGGAGTCAGACTTTAGTTAAAAGCAGATAAAAGAATTAACACAATGTAACTATATACTCAAGAATTAGTTATAAATAACTTTGACTGTTAGACGCTGCATTTGAAGAGAGTCAGCGCGCGCGCTGCTCAGGGAAGCTTTTCCAATGTATATTCATGTTTCTGCATTCCCTATGTATACACGAGCGAGAGTCAGAATTCAGCAATAAAGTACATAAATAAACGTAGTCGCTTAGACGGTTATGCTTTGGCGCGAGTCCAGGAGAGGACGCGCGTTTAAACTTCTTTCACTTACCTTCCCCATAGTAATGTGCTCAACAGTGAAAATCCGTCAGAATTCGGCCATATAAGTGCATAAATCTTCAAGCAAACACGCTGCAGTGGTTACTTGATAATCTGAAACAATTTCCGTTTGATCATAAACTCTCTCACATAAATCTATTTTAGGAGATTATGATCTCTCTCTCCAGCAATAATGGCGGCTTTGAAAAGCTTTGAGGCTTTGAATTGCAGCGCTCTGATTCGTTCAATCTTCAGTGCTCTCACTGACAGGGGTGTAATTTTGTGATATTATGTATGTAAAATAGAGAGATTTAACTTACTAATTAAAGTAAAAAATCGATTGTAGACCTGCAAGTTTTTTTTCAGGATTTAAAAAAATAAAATGCATGCCCATTGGAATGGACATGTTCACACATACTGTATTGAAATGTATTATATATCAGGTGTAATGTTGTTATGTCACCAATAGATGGGGTGGACGCTCTATCTAAAATTCAGTTTTCACTTCATTAGTGAAAGTCTATGGAGATTTTATGACTTTAATCTTCAGTTTTATCAAAAATCATAAGTCTGATCAGTCTGAAAAGGGATAGCAACTCAAGTCAGAACAGGTCTGAAGTCTGAGCAGAGTTTAGTGGTTGTAGCTTTAAAGCTCTAGGAGGAGATGCGTTGAGAATTTTAGGTAAGAAGAATAATAATAATAATAAGTTTAGATACAATATCACTAAGTTGGCTTTCTCAAGCCAACTTAACTAGATAGAGGAAGTTTATGATATAAACTTCAGTTGGCTTGAGAAAGCCTATCGTGAAAGTTAAATTTATTTGTAAAAGCTTAAAAAGTTGTTTAAGTTTACAGATAGATAGATGGAAAGAATTAGATCTTGAGCATATATACACTTGTTAGTTATTGCTTTGCGTTGTTTCTAGGCAGTTACTAAGGTGTCGTTATGTTCTTTGATCATAATTTAATCTTTAATCAATTGATGATCAATTTTGCTAGCAAGATTTAATGTTAATTATCTTGTTGATAGCAAGATTTAGTATGAATTCCGAAGTCATTAGCAACATTTAACATAAATAAGCATGTTGCTGGCAAGAATTCGCTGAATTAGCATATTGGTAGCAAGATTTATTGTTAATTAACAAGTTGCTATCAAGATTTAGCATGATCTAGCATGTCACTAGTGAGAATTTGCGTGATCTAGCATGTTGCTAGCAAGATTTAACGTTAATTAACAAGACGCTATTGACATTTAGTGTGAACTAACATGTCGCTAGTGAGATTTGTTAATTCGTAGGTCGCTTGTGAGATTTAACATGAGTTAACATGTCACTGACGAGAATGAATGTTATTTAACAAGTCACTAGTGAGATTTAATGTTTTAAAGAACACAAGAGTCAGTTGACGCAGAGACTGGAGGTTATTGATGATTCAGCTGAACAGTGAGTGGTCTGAAATATCAAAGAATAATAATGAATATTAAATATAAATCTAAAATAAACAACATTTACATTGGTAATAAACAGGAGTAAATTATTAATTGATTACAGAAGTGTTGCAATACTTGGTTAGTGCACAAATTGGCATCTAGGGAACATACATGGAGTTTTTTCATCAAGAGGGATCATCGGTGTTGTAACGAAATACCAAAAAATAAATAACAATGCTTTTTGATCCCCAAAGTGTTGGAAAATTGCAATTAGTTTATAAAAATGTTTACGGTTTAATTACATCCTTGGCTTTTAACGGTCAGTTTTCACTAATGTGAATAATACTTTGTTTTATTTCTATTTTAAAGATGCAATTAAGCATTATTAATATAGTCTTGCCACTTTTAAAACAGACTGCAGTTACACTACATGTACATGGAGCCCTTTATACATTTATTTACTATATAAATGTGTGTATAGATAGATAGATATGTATGTGTATATATATGTATATATGTGTGTGTGTGTGTATAAAGCCTTTCTTCATGTGAAATAAAATAACTTAAATATTAGTATTTCTTAAATCATTCCTGCACAATTACAATGGGGATAGTAATGCTGTTTTTTCTAATCTCAAGCAGTTTTCAGATTGAATCGATCTGCCATGTCAGACTTCAGTTCAACACGGCAATTATAGCAGATAAAGGAATCAACGCAATGTAATATTTGTATAAAGCCTTCCTCCATGGGAAACAAAATAACTTAAATATTAGTATTTTTAAAATAATTCCTGATCATGTAATGCAGCAGAGTAATGCAGTTTTTTAACTCAAGCAGTTTACAGTTTGAAGCGATCTGCCATCGTTTTTGCATCCTTTTAAATACCTTATTTCATTTATTGTTTAAGTGTTCACAAAACATCGATCTATCAGCGAATCTGCTCAGGAAGCGCGTTTGAACTCGAGAACAGGAGTCAGACTTTAGTTAAAAGCCGATAAAAGAATTAACACAATGTAACTATATACTCAAGAATTAGTTATAAATAACTTTGACTGTTAGACGCTGCATTTGAAGAGAGTCAGCGCGCGCGCTGCTCAGGGAAGCATTTTACATGTATCTGCCTTCCCCATGCAAACACGAGCGAGAGTCAGAATTCGGCAATAAAGTACATAAATGAGCGCTATAAATAAACTTAGGCGATTAGACGGTTATGCTTTGGCGCGAGTCCAGGAGGACGCGCGTTTAAACTTCACTTACCTTTCCCATAGTAATGTACTCCGTTGCCGAGTAAAGACGAATGAGAGTCAGAATTTGGCCATATAAGTGCATAAATCTTCAAGGAAACACGCTGCAGCGGTTACTTGATAATCGGAAACAATTTCCGTTTGATCATAAACTCTCTCACATAAATCTATTTTAGGAGATTATGATCTCTCTCTCCAGCAGTAATGGCGTCTTTGAAAAGCTTTGAGGCTTTGAATTGCAGCGCTCTGATTCGTTCAAACTTCAGTGCTCTCACTGACAGGGGTGTAATTTTGTGATATTATGTATGTAAAATAGAGAGATTTAACTTACTAATTAAAGTAAAAAATCGATTGTAGACCTGCAAGTTTTTTTTCAGGATTTAAAAAAATAAAATGCATGCCCATTGGAATGGACATGTTCACACATACTGTATTGAAATGTATTATATATCAGGTGTAATGTTGTGATGTTACCAACAGATGGAGTGGACGCTCTATCTAAAATTCAGTTTTCACTTCATTAGTGAAAGTCTATGGAGATTTTATGACTTTAATCTTCAGTTTTATCAAAAATCATAAGTCTGATCAGTCTGAAAAGGGATAGCAACTCAAGTCAGAACAGGTCTGAAGTCTGAGCAGAGTTTAGTGGTTGTAGCTTTAAAGCTCTAGGAGGAGATGCATTGAGAATTTTAGGTAAGAAGAATAATAATAATAACTAGATAGAGGAAGTTTATGATATAAACTTCAGTTGGCTTGAGAAAGCCTATCGTGAAAGTTAAATTTATTTGTAAAAGCTTAAAAAGTTGTTTAAGTTTACAGATAGATAGATGGAAAGAATTAGATCTTGAGCATATATACACTTGTTAGTTATTGCTTTGCGTTGTTTCTAGGCAGTTACTAAGGTGTCGTTATGTTCTTTGATCATAATTTAATCTTTAATCAATTGATGATCAATTTTGCTAGCAAGATTTAATGTTAATTATCTTGTTGATAGCAAGATTTAGTATGAATTCCGAAGTCATTAGCAACATTTAACATAAATAAGCATGTTGCTGGCAAGAATTCGCTGAATTAGCATATTGGTAGCAAGATTTATTGTTAATTAACAAGTTGCTATCAAGATTTAGCATGATCTAGCATGTCACTAGTGAGAATTTGCGTGATCTAGCATGTTGCTAGCAAGATTTAACGTTAATTAACAAGACGCTATTGACATTTAGTGTGAACTAACATGTCGCTAGTGAGATTTGTTAATTCGTAGGTCGCTTGTGAGATTTAACATGAGTTAACATGTCACTGACGAGAATGAATGTTATTTAACAAGTCACTAGTGAGATTTAATGTTTTAAAGAACACAAGAGTCAGTTGACGCAGAGACTGGAGGTTATTGATGATTTAGCTGAACAGTGAGTGGTCTGAAATATCAAAGAATAATAATGAATATTAAATATAAATCTAAAATAAACAACATTTACATTGGTAATAAACATGAGTAAATTATTAATTGATTACAGAAGTGTTGCAATACTTGGTTAGTGCACAAATTGGCATCTAGGGAACATACATGGAGTTTTTTCATCAAGAGGGATCATCGGTGTTGTAACGAAATACCAAAAAATAAATAACAATGCTTTTTGATCCCCAAAGTGTTGGAAAATTGCAATTAGTTTATAAAAATGTTTACGGTTTAATTACATCCTTGGCTTTTAACGGTCAGTTTTCACTAATGTGAATAATACTTTGTTTTATTTCTATTTTAAAGATGCAATTAAGCATTATTAATATAGTCTTGCCACTTTTAAAACAGACTGCAGTTACACTACATGTACATGGAGCCCTTTATACATTTATTTACTATATAAATGTGTGTATAGATAGATAGATATGTATGTGTATATATATGTATATATGTGTGTGTGTGTGTATAAAGCCTTTCTTCATGTGAAATAAAATAACTTAAATATTAGTATTTCTTAAATCATTCCTGCACAATTACAATGGGGATAGTAATGCTGTTTTTTCTAATCTCAAGCAGTTTTCAGATTGAATCGATCTGCCATGTCAGACTTCAGTTCAACACGGCAATTATAGCAGATAAAGGAATCAACGCAATGTAATATTTGTATAAAGCCTTCCTCCATGGGAAACAAAATAACTTAAATATTAGTATTTTTAAAATAATTCCTGATCATGTAATGCAGCAGAGTAATGCAGTTTTTTAACTCAAGCAGTTTACAGTTTGAAGCGATCTGCCATCGTTTTTGCATCCTTTTAAATACCTTATTTCATTTATTGTTTAAGTGTTCACAAAACATCGATCTATCAGCGAATCTGCTCAGGAAGCGCGTTTGAACTCGAGAACAGGAGTCAGACTTTAGTTAAAAGCCGATAAAAGAATTAACACAATGTAACTATATACTCAAGAATTAGTTATAAATAACTTTGACTGTTAGACGCTGCATTTGAAGAGAGTCAGCGCGCGCTGCTCAGGGAAGCATTTTACATGTATCTGCCTTCCCCATGCAAACACGAGCGAGAGTCAGAATTCGGCAATAAAGTACATAAATGAGCGCTATAAATAAACTTAGGCGATTAGACGGTTATGCGTTGGCGCGAGTCCAGGAGGACGCGCGTTTAAACTTCACTTACCTTTCCCATAGTAATGTACTCCGTTGCCGAGTAAAGACGAATGAGAGTCAGAATTTGGCCATATAAGTGCATAAATCTTCAAGGAAACACGCTGCAGCGGTTACTTGATAATCTGAAACAATTTCCGTTTGATCATAAACTCTCTCACATAAATCTATTTTAGGAGATTATGATCTCTCTCTCCAGCAGTAATGGCGTCTTTGAAAAGCTTTGAGGCTTTGAATTGCAGCGCTCTGATTCGTTCAATCTTCAGTGCTCTCACTGACAGGGGTGCAATTTTGTGATATTATGTATGTAAAATAGAGAGATTTAACTTACTAATTAAAGTAAAAAATCGATTGTAGACCTGCAAGTTTTTCAGGATTTAAAAAAATAAAATGCATGCCCATTGGAATGGACATGTTCACACATACTGTATTGAAATGTATTATATATCAGGTGTAATGTTGTGATGTTACCAACAGATGGAGTGGACGCTCTATCTAAAATTCAGTTTTCACTTCATTAGTGAAAGTCTATGGAGATTTTATGACTTTAATCTTCAGTTTTATCAAAAATCATAAGTCTGATCAGTCTGAAAAGGGATAGCAACTCAAGTCAGAACAGGTCTGAAGTCTGAGCAGAGTTTAGTGGTTGTAGCTTTAAAGCTCTAGGAGGAGATGCATTGAGAATTTTAGGTAAGAAGAATAATAATAATAAGTTTAGATACAATATCACTAAGTTGGCTTTCTCAAGCCAACTTAATAATAAGTTTAGATACAATATCACTAAGTTGGCTTTCTCAAGCCAACTTAATAATAATAATAAGTTTAGATACAATATCACTAAGTTGGCTTTCTCAAGCCAACTTAAAAATAAGTTTAGATACAATATCACTAAGTTGGCTTTCTCAAGCCAACTTAATTATTACCACAGGACTTTTTCACTTTGGCAGCCATTTTGAGTCCTTGTTATACAAGACTGAGCTTGGACATTACAGTAACCGAATAAGTTCATTGTTTTAAACCTGAATATTATTATTATTTTCAATATTTTTCTTTTTTTTCAAAATAGATCAGTCACACCACAGGACTATCAAAAATGGACATGTTCATGGTCTGACAGAAATGATGAAATTTATCAAATTAATAAGAGATTAACAGTCACCTTTTAACCTCTATGGCACACCCAAACATTTGGGGAATTTCCTGGTAGAGGGGTTGACTAAAAGACCCCTATGGCTGTCCATGTAACTGCCAGTACAAAAATCACATTTGTGTTACAAAACTAAATGTACTGTAAATACTATTGTAATGCTTTTTAGCATTTAATGCTAAAGTTAATTAAGTAAAGACATACAAAATAATGCCAAGGCATTTATTAGCTGCTCCAGACATATCTGCTTTATTTTACTAATATTTACATTTGAGGAGTCATCAATGTTACAGTCACACCGCAGGACATTTTGCTATTCATCTTGAAATATGAACACCACCAAATATATTTTACGTCCCAAAATCATAATGTTGAACTAAAATGATGTTCTATGCCCCACTGGCATGTGTTGTTTTAGTTGAGAAATGCAGTTCAGTAAACATTTACACTTAGTTACAGAAAAAACAGGCGTCACGTCATCTGCCCTAATACAAGTGTTAGGATTAGTGATGCATTAAAAAGTATGCATTGAAATCAGTGGCATAGCCAGGAGGGTTTCCCTCATTTACATGTCTGGCCCCCTCAGATTTACAATTGGTTATATATATATATATATATATATATATATATATATATATATATATATATATATATATATATATATATATATATATATATATAGTTTAAAAATGAGTTGCCCCTCTGGCTACGCCCCTGATTGACATACAACCTTTGATGCATGATCAAAATTATACCCGTTTCTTCACTAGGTGTCTGATCATCGAAACTATCCTGAATGTGCCTGTGGGGATTTTATTTGAGGACACTGTTACAAGGTGAAATGGCATAAATGATCTGTATCCGGTTGTGCGCGCTGTTGTGTACTGCGCCTGGTGACTTAGCTCATGCTTGTTTATTGAGTATGTAACCCAGTAAGGTTCATTATTAAGCACATAGCCTTCCATCAATTTACTGAATATCAGTTATTTTATACGATTTCATAATATCATAACAGTGTGCTTCACGGACAAGGGCTTCCTACCCCCTGCCACGGTCTTAGTCTCCTTTGGCACTGGTGGGGAGGAAGACTCGGTATCCCTCGCCACATCAGACAGGGATTGGGTAGTGCCGGACGAAATGCCCTACATTTCGTCATTTTCTAGAAGCATGGAGGGCCATTCCAGGTATCTCGGGTTATTCTCTTCAGTTCAGACTCAGACTGCCCCGTTTCAATGTTTTGGGACAGGAGGTTCACAGTCTGCTCGTGAAAGGAGCTGTGGCAGCGGTCAGCATGTGGTGAGGTCATGGTCTGCACCCCAGTCAGCATGCGTCCATGCCTCATTGAGGGCCATAGTCTCGCACGTGGATGGGGCGGAGGCCCGAGGTTACATATGCGTGCCCCCTGTCGAGGAAACCATGGCAGTGCACCTGTGCCCTTCCTCATCCTCGCTCGGTGGACGTCTCGGGTTGCCGTCCAAGCTATGCAGATTTACGGCACATCAGGCAGAGAAGGTCTACGCCTCGGCTGGCGAGGCCGCATCTGCTCTCCACTCCTTGGCGGTGCTGCAGGTGTTCCAGGCAAAGCTGCTGCAGTCCCTGGATGGCGGCAGCGTCGACGTTCTTGACGTCAGAGACCTGCGTGCTGTGGCAGATTTTGTGATATGGCTACCAAGCGCTCTGCCCAAGCCATCGGCCCTTCTAAGGGCTCCATAGTGGTCCTTCAGTGTCATCACGTCATGCCGAGACACTCATTTCAGGTGAACTCAAGAGTGCGGTCTGTGTCGACTCCGCTCAACTACCGTCAAGAGGAAGAGAGCTCACAGGTGGGCTGCCCCCCAAGCACCGCATTGTGCATTCTGTCCCCTCCCTTGCAATGTGTGTATGTTAAAACCTGTTTGTGTGAACTCTGTATTAAAAATAAATACTTATTCACAAAAAGAGTTGTTTCCTCCCCATTCTGTCAGTATGGCGTCGCTTGTCAAGCCGCAGTACGCACTTGTACCCTCACTAGTAGCCAATATTTTCCCGCCGCTCTTGACGCCCCCACTGGTTGAGCAGCGTGCCGCCTACCCTCCATTTCGATATTTTCTAGAAGCATGGAGGGCCATTCCAGGTATCTCGGGTTATTCTCTTCAGTTCAGACTCAGACTGCCCCGTTTCAATGGTGTGGTCCCGTCACTGGCGCTCCTGTTTTGGGACAGGAGGTTCACAGTCTGCTCGTGAAAGGAGCTATAGAGCCAGTCCCTCTGAGCGAGTTAGAGATCGGATTCTACAGCTGCTACTTCGTAGTGCTCAATAGAGATGGAGGGCTCTGTCCGGTCCTGGACCAGAGGCCCATCAACTGAGCACTCCACAACTGACTGATACAGAATGACAATGCTGAAGCAGATCCTGGCACAGGTTCAACCCAGGGACTGGTTAGCGTCCATAGAGCTGAATGACGCACACTTCCATATTCAGATTACGCTATTTCCTGAGATTTGCATTCGAGGACTCTGCATAACAGTACGCAGTGTTCCCATTCGGACTGGCATTGGCGCCACACACATTCTCAAAATGTGTGGATGCAGCACTTACCCCCTTCAAGGCGAGCAGGGTGCATCTTCAATTTGCCACCTGGGTCTGCTGTGAACGCGGCCGCTGCAGTTTAGGCTGAAGACCCGAATCCCATGTCTGTGGTTTCATACATAAATCACCAAGGTGGCGTGCGCTCCAGAGCCCTGTTCGAACTGGCCACAAGCCTCCATCTGTGGGCTGATCAACATCTCCTCTCCATCAGGGCATCATATATTCCCGGTACACTAAACCATGGTGCGGACATAATTTCGAAGAACGGGATTCCTCGCGGGGAGTTGAGGATTCACCCGATGTGGTGCAAATGATCTGGAGTCGCTTCTGGAGGGCAGAAGTGGCGATTAACGGGTGTTGGACTTTTGCATCAATTCCTCAAGTCTGCGTGTTCTTTTAATGAGGAGAGCAGAGACGGCTTTACCTTTAACTATTTAATCATCAATTAAATCATATGAATAAAGTATACAGAGCTCTGGGTCCACAGCTTTCCCTGATTACACAAAACTATGCGAGTCTCATGTCCAGGTGCTCTGCGACAATCTCGCCTTTCCCTGATCCGTATATTTATACATTTTAAACACAAGTGGGTTGTCCTTTCTTGAAAGATGGTCACTGGTAGGTGTTGCTCCAATAGAGATCTCCCCGAATCCTGATTCCTGTTTTGTTCCTGCACACATAAATTAACATACTGTCAGGTTGTGTGGAAGGGGATGAATGAGGACCCAATGGTGCAATGAGAATGGGGATTTATTAAATACAAAATGGAAACAAAACTGAACAAAAACCACCCCGAGGGGGAAAACAAGACAAGAAGACAGACTCGAACTCGGACTAGACTTAAGACTTCAAACTTGACAGACTTGATTCAGGACTAGAAACAGGGCACCATGAACACTACTTTGTAACGACGATAAACCAGCACAAGACAACAGACACGGATGGATTAAATACACACATGAGGAACGGTAATTGAATGAGACACAGCTGGGAACAAATCAAACTAAAGCAAGGAAACAAGGTGGGAGGGTTACACACTGACGAGACAAAGACGACGTGCAGCTGGCAACAACCAAACTGCTCATGACAGAAAACACAAGAAAGCACGCGGCCGATTGAATGCGAACCGCCTGCTAAACATAAACACACAGACGAGAGGATGCGCGGCTCGCGCAAGGGTTGAAACCGCGCCCACTCACATAACGTAGAGCTCGCAAGAACGAGTTCTCACGAGCTCACGACAAGGACGAACACACACGAGTTATGAATGCCCGAATCCCGATCCAAAACCGAAACTGAACCAGACCCAAGTATCGGGACCAGACATCATAACTCGTACAAAAGACGTCACAGACACGCGTGCACGTGACTCGAGCACTCGAAGCCCCGCGCACGCACACACAACGAGAGACATAACGGTAGTGCCAGAGCTCTGCCACAAAACCAAGAGATAGACCAGACCGAATGCGGCAGAACCCTGACACATACAGAAAGGCACCCTAGGGCGCTCAAGACACACAAACCAAATGTCCATATGTTATGTTAAATCCCCCGATACATTCTTTGTAGTTAACTCAATTGCCCCAATCTATTCAATCACCAAGACCCCCACACATTCCACCCCATACTATCTGCAGTTTGTGTTTTCTACAGCTGTTCATTCATTCAATCATTAATTAATCATTAAACCTTTAAATCGCTTAGTCCTAAACGCCATCAGTAATTTCTAATTTATGCTAAGCTAGATATATATACATTTATTCCTTTACGGGCAACGAATGCCGACACATCTACAGTCACAATATTGTGTCAAGTTAAGAATAAAGCACCCAAAAGCCATGCTTGGTGCCTTGGGAGATTACTTCAAGCCTGAGAAAAATGTGATCCACGAAAGTTATATGTTCGGGTGTTGCAAGCAGTTAGTGGACAAGACTACAGATAGCTTTCTAATGAGGCTGTGAGAACTACAGGGAGCTCAAAGATTAAGTAATTCTTGATAGACTTGTCCTTGTAGGTGGTGTGAACGTGAGTTGACTTTTTCACATTCAGAAAATATGCTGACTGGCAGAAGTGACAGAGCAACAGGTAAAAGAAATGGACAATACAATCAGTGACAGTGTGAACATAGCATAAGCATAGAGACTGACACGTCAGGATGGAGATTGTTATCGTAATAAAATATGATTTTTGATAAACATAAACCCCAGAAACCTCTGCAGGGCCTTGCGGGAATCTGGGGTTGGCCAATCCATCACAGCCTTAAACTTGTTGGGATCAATGCGCACTCCCTCCGACGAGACGATGTAGCCTAGAAAGGGAACAGACTGTGCGTGAAATGCGCATTTCTCCGCCTTGACAAAAAGCCCATCTTTTAACCGTTTAGCGAGATAACCCATATATCATATATTACATATATTAACATATATTTTCCCACATATAACCCACAGACGCAGATAATCTGCACGCTCATAAAGCCAGCGGGTTTTGTGTAAAAAAAAAACTCATTGATTGATGAACTTTTTTGTGTAAGATCACATTTCAAATTTCAAATGTTGCTTGCATCACTTCAGTAATCCATAACTGTTCAGGCATACAGTGATTGTGCGCAGAATTCACACAATAAAAAAACAAGTCAGAATCAGAAGAAAAAGACAAGGCATTCTCACAGCAGCTGCTCGCCCCTTTAAGACCCGCTTGAGAAGAGCCCGCCTTCAGCACAGGCGGGCTTGGCAGCACAGCCAATCACGTCTTCTTGCATGATTGACAGGTCAGACAGCCTATCAGCTCCAGCTGATAGGAGCTCCAGCTCCATTCGTACTGATTACTCCCCCTGTGTGAGGTGGAACCTTTTGTAGGGCTGATTGTTTCAGACGGACCATTTTGACTGCTGCACTGCTGCTGTTTCCTGTTTGCTCGTTTGTTTGCATCGTATAAACTTGTTTTTATTTTAGATTTTAAACTCGACGTTCGTTCTTATTGCTAAATACAAGACAAAACTAGATTATTTAATAAACTGTAATCGTTAGCTTTAATCTTAGTCGTTAAACGCGTTAGCATTGTGCTATCTTACTGTCTGCGCATACAGCGTTTTCTCGCTCGCGCCTTTTTTCCAGAGTTCATCAAACATCAAACAACTGGTGAATTGGATCAACACACACGGTGAGTCATGTCATCTCCTTTAATTCTTACATGCACTTCCTGCTTCATGCATACTATTTCTGTCTCTGTCAACAGCCAGGGCTTCACATGTGATAAATGTAGGGACATAGTCAGGCTGACAGAGAAGATCTCAGAATTAGAGACACGCATCCAAACTTTAATCGAGGATAGTAAGAATGCAAGTGTAACAAAGGAGTGACTCACAGGCAGGGATCCAAATGCTCTGTCTTTATTAAGAGTAGTCGTACAGGCAGATGGTCAGGGCAAACAGAGAGATAAACGTAGTAGATAATCCAGGCAGGGGTCAAAAAGGCAGGCAGACAGTAACAGGCACAATAATCAAGGCAAGGAGGCAAAGGTCCAGGCAAAGGTCAAATAATCCAGGCAAAGGTCAGGGCAGGCAGAACAGGATCAAAAACGGGTAAACAGGCAGAACTGGTAACAGGCAAACAGACAGGGAATATAAACGCTCAGAACTGATAACCGGGGCTGATCAAGACTTCGGTGATTGTAAGAATGAAGCAGTCCTTTATAGTTCATGTGATGGAAAACAGGTGGTGAGACAAACAGTCATAATAGTGTCCAGGTGTACGCAATCAGTCCAATATGTGGGTTGCTGGGAAATGTAGTGTGTAATGAAATGTCAGTATAAGTGTGAGCTCCCTCTGGTGGCCATGGAGGGGAGCGCAGAGCTCATAATCATAACAGCAAGGGCTTTAGATACTGCTTTGGATGCGACTAGCTTAGCAAACCCTGTACATTGTTCGGTTCCGGCTGTAGAGTCCGTGCAGCAGGGCAACTGGATGACTGTGAGACGGCATAATCGTGGGTCAAAAAACCACTGTTCCATTCCGATCAGAACATCAAACAGGTTCTCCCCACTCAGTGACGCACCCACTGAGAAACCTGTTGAAAGTGCCCTTGTGATTAGCGATTCTATTACTCGGAATGTGAAAATAGAGACTCCAGCCACCATAGTCACATGTTTGCCGGGAGCCAGAGCGCCTGACGTCAAAGCAAATTTAACAGTGCTGGCTAAGGCTAATCATAAATATTCTAGGATTGTTATTCACGTCGGCGCTAATGATGTCCGACTTTTCCAGTCTAAAACTAATATTAAAGAGGTGTGTGAACTCGCAAGTACGATGTCAGGCACTGTAATTTGCTCTGGCCCTCTTCCTATGCGCAGGAGTGATGAGATGCTTAGCAGATTATCCTCACTCAATGGCTGGATGTCTAAGTGGTGCCCGCAGAATAACATAGGGTTCATAGACAATTGGAAAAGTTTTTGGGGCAGACCTGACCTGTTGAAAAGAGATGGTATTCATCCCACCTGGGATGGTGCCGCTCTTCTCTCTAATAATTTGGCACATAGTCTTAGAGCTAAACTTTGACTAACTGGGGTCCAGGTCAGGAAGCAGACAAACTGGCTAAACCGACCGTCTGATAAATTACAACACATAGAGACTCTTTCACCTAGATATCATCCTATAGAGACTGTATCTGTTCCCCGAATTAGCAAATACAAAAAATTCTCAAAACCGTTTAAGGGTAAAAATTGAATTGAGTTACAAACTAAGAACGGATATAACACAAATGAACAAATGATAAAGCTTGGGTTACTGAATATACGATCCCTTTCCTCAAAAGCACTTATTGTAAATGATATAATTACCGATCATAAACTAGATGTGCTGTGTTTGACAGAAACCTGGCTAAAACCAGACTTTAAATGAGTCCACCCATCAAGATTACTGTTATAAACATGAGCCTCGTCTGAAAGGTAAAGGAGGAGGTGTAGCTGTAATTTATAGTAACACGATCAGTACTGCTCAAAGGTCTAATTTGAAATATAATTCTTTTGAAGTGATGGTCTTTAATGTAAAATTATCTAGTGCAAGTAATAATTCTTTTTTTAACTTTTGTGCTGGCTATTCTATACAGTCCACCAGGGCACCATACAGACTTTATCAAAGAATTTGCTGATTTTCTTTCAGACTTAGTAATGTCTGCAGATAAAGTCATAATTGTCGGTGATTTTAATATCCATGTAGATAATGAAAAAGACGCATTGGGATTGGCATTTAGAGACATCTTAAACTCTATTGGAGTTACACAACATGTATCAGGACCCACTCATTCTCGTAATCATACTTTAGATCTAATATTGTCGCATGGGATCAATGTTGATACTGTTCAAATTCTGCAGCAGAGCGATGACATCTCAGATCATTACTTAGTTGCGTGTAGATTACCATTAGCCAAAGTCGAAAAACTAACTCCCTGTTATAAATATAGTAGAACTATCACTCCTAACACAAAAGATAGCTTTATAAATAATCTTCCTGATCAGTTTCATCTACTTAACATCCCAGATAGCCAAGAAGAACTTGATGTTGCAACAGAAACTATTAACTCTCTCTTTTCCAGCACTTTAGACACTGTTGCTCCGTTGCGCTTAAAGAAGATTAAAGAAAATAGTCCAACACCGTGGTACAACGAACACACATGGGCCCTCAAGAGAGCAGCCAGAAAAATGGAGCGGAGCTGGAAAAAAACTAAGCTTGAGGTTTTTCGCATTTCATGGAAAGACAGCTCTATTGTATTCAGAAAGGCCTTAAAATCAGCTAGATCTGCTTACTTTTCTACCCTCTTAGAAGAAAACAAATACAACCCTAGGTATTTATTTGATACAGTGACTAAATTAACAAGAAATAAAGCCTCAACCCCAGATGCTTTAAAACAGCACAGCAGTAATGACTTCATGGACTTTCTGTCACGGTTCTGTCTCTGTTTCCAGTGTTATTAGTGTTCTAGTGGACAGAACTGTGACACTGCTCTCTCCCGTGTGTTTGTGTCTCATTAGTGTCTGCCCCGCCTCCTTGTTTTCCATTATCATTCCCAGCTGTCTCTGATCACTACCTTCCCTCATGTGTCCTATAAATATCCCTCAGTGTTTGCCGTCCGGCGTCGCGTCGTTGTCATTCTTGTTCTTCCATGGTCTTACCCCTGACATGTTTCCTGCCCTGATTTCCTGGTTTGTTATGATCTTTGTTATGTTATGTTTTCCCCCTCGTGGGTGTTTTCTTTGTATGCTTATTGTTTATTTCTGTTATATTAAATACCCTTATCCCTGCGCTTAAGTCCTCCCTTCATGTATCGTGACAGAACGACGAACATGAGGACTCAGCGGGGAAGGAAGGAACGTCCTCAATCCATTCAAGGAGGACCCATCCCGCTCCAGGAGCGGATGCTTCGGTTTAGGAATTTGAACTCCCTTCGTCAGCGGGGGGTGGACTTGAGGACATTTGCCCTAGACTTTCACAGAGTAGTGGAAGGTCTAGGGTATAATGATACAGCTTTAAAGGACCTTTTTAATTTGGCCCTTGACAAGCCACAAAGTGATTTTAGGATGGAGGAATTAGATCACCTGAGTTTCTGGGGGTTCGTGGACACTCTGGCACCATCGCCCCCAGCAGCTCACCCTGCCGGCCCGGAGGCCGCCGTCACAGAGCCCGCTGCCGTCCAGGGGTCCGTCCCAGAGCCCGCTGCCGTCCAGGGGTCCGTCCCAGAGCCCGCTGCCGTCCAGGGGTCCGTCCCAGAGCCCGCTGCCGTCCAGGGGTCCGTCCCAGAGCCCGCTGCCGTCCAGGGGTCCGTCCCAGAGCCCGCTGCCGTCCAGGGGTCCGTCCCAGAGCCCGCTGCCGTCCAGGGGTCCGTCCCAGAGCCGCTCAAGCTGCTCGCCCTGCCGGCGCCACCGAGACTGCTCGCCCTGCCGGCGCCACCGAGACTGCTCGCCCTGCCGGCGCCACCGAGACTGCTCGCCCTTCCGGCGCCACCGAGACTGCTCGCCCTGCCGGCGCCACCGAGACTGCTCGCCCTGCCGGCGCCACCGAGACTGCTCGCCCTGCCGGCGCCACCGAGACTGCTCGCCCTGCCGGCGCCACCGAGACTGCTCGCCCTGCCGGCGCCCCGTGCGCGCATCGCCCTGCCGGCGCCGCCACTCTTGCGGCCGGAAACTCTAGACCTCCCAGATCTGCCTGACCCCCCAGCTTTGACTGAGCCCGCCTGGCTCATCCCTCCGGCGCCGCCTGATCTGCCAGTCCTGAGTGAGCCCGCCTGGCTCACCCCTCCGGCGCCGCCTGACACGCCGGTCCTGACTGAGCCCGCTTGGCTCACCCCTCCGGTGCCGCCTGACATGCCGGTCCTGACTGAGCCCGCCTGGCTCACGCCTCCGGCACCGCCTGACATGCCGGTCCTGACTAAGCCAACCTGGCTCATTCCACCTGCCCCTTCTTGGACTTTGGATTTTGTTGATTTGCTTCCTAGGTTGTGGACCCTTTGTTTTTGATTTTGATTTGCCTGATTTTTCTCCCTCCCCTCCCTTCCCTTGGTGTTTGGTATTCCTTGAGTTCCCTGTCTTGTGTGTTATGCTTGGTGGTGATGTCGGTGTTGGGTTTTTGTTTCATGTTGGAACGCCAGGTGGCGTTCCTTAGAGGGGGGGTAGTGTCACGGTTCTGTCTCTGTTTCCAGTGTTATTAGTGTTCTAGTGGACAGAACTGTGACACTGCTCTCTCCTGTGTGTTTGTGTCTCATTAGTGTCTGCCCCGCCTCCTTGTTTCCCATTATCATTCCCAGCTGTCTCTGATCAATACCTTCCCTCATGTGTCCTATAAATATCCCTCAGTGTTTGCCGTCTGGCGTCGCGTCGTTGTCATTCTTGTTCTTCCATGGTCTTACCCCTGACATGTTTCCTGCCCTGATTTCCTGGTTTGTTATGATCTTTGTTATGTTATGTTTTCCCCCTCGTGGGTGTTTGCTTTGTATGCTTATTGTTTATTTCTGTTATATTAAATACCCTTATCCCTGCGCTTGAGTCATCCCTTCATGTATCGTGACACTTTCATAATATTCAAAATTCATAATATTAGAGAGAAAATTATAACGATGCAACCGTCTACAACTAATATCACAAAATACAGTAAATTTTAGTGTACCTGAAGAAAAATTCCACTCCTTCATGGGAGGAAGAATTATCTAAACTCGTTAAATCAACAACATGTATGCTAGACCCAATACCAACTAAGCTCCTGAAAGAGATGCTTCCAGAAATCATAGATCCTCTTCTTAATATTGTTAATTCATCTTTGTCATTAGGATACGTAACAAAAACCTTTAAACTAGCCATAATTAAACCGCTTATTAAAAAACCACAACTTGATCCTACAGAATTAGTTAATTACAGGCCGATATCAAATCTACCTTTTTTGTCAAAAAGTCTAGAAAAGGCAATATCTTCACAACTATGTTCCTTTCTAGAAAGAAACAGCATCTACGAGGATTTCCAGTCAGGCTTTAGACCATATCATAGTACTGAGACTGCTCTCATTAGAGTTACAAATGATTTGCTTCTATCATCCGATCGTGGTTGTATCTCTCTGTTAGTGTTACTGGACCTTAGTGCTGCATTTGATACAATCGACCACAAAATCCTTCTAAACAGACTTGAAAACTATGTTGGCATTAGTGGAGTTGCATTAGCCTGGTTCAAATCGTACTTATCTGACCGTTATCAGTTTGTAGCAGTAAATGAGGAGATCCTCAAGGTTCAGTACTAGGACCATTGCTTTTCACCCTGTACATGCTTCCTTTGGGTGCAATTATTAGGAAGCATGGTATTAGCTTTCACTGTTACGCCGATGATACTCAGCTCTATATTTCTTCTCATCCTGATGACACGTACCAATTCACTAAATTAACAGAATGCATAACTGATGTAAAAAATTGGATGACTAATAACTTTCTACTGCTTAATTCTGAAAAAACTGAGATTCTAATTATTAAACCAAAAAGTTCTGCACGTAATAATCTAGACCAGTGGTCCCCAACCCCCGGTCCGCGGCACGGTCCGTCGATGAAATGGTACCGGGCCGCGGAGCGCATTTGCGGACCGGTCCGTGAGCTGCTGCAAGCGGCTGTGGCGATGTGACTATGGAGACGTTTGAACAGTCTTCCCTTGCACTTCCCTTCCAGCTGGTCCAAAATGCAGCAGCTCGAGTTCTTACTAGAACCAGGAAGTATGAGCATATTACCCCAGTTCTGTCAAACCTGCACTGGCTTCCTATTAATCACCAAATACATTTTAAAATCTTGCTAATGACTTACAAAGCATTTAATGGTTTAGCTCCACAGTACTTGAGCGATCTCTTAACACATTATAGTCCTTCTCGTCTATTGTGATCCCAAAATACTGACCAGCTTATAATACCTAGAATATCAAAGTCAACTGCTGGCGGTCGATCTTTTTCCTATTTAGCTCCTAAACTCTGGAACAGTCTTCCTAATACAGTTCGGGAAGCAGACACACTCTGTCAGTTTAAATCTAGACTAAAAACACATCTCTTCAACCTGGCATACACATAACACATTATACATACATTTTTAATCCAAATCATGTAAAATGATTGTTAGGCTGCACAATTTAGGTCAGCCGGAACCGGGAACATTCCCATAACATCTGATGTACTCGATACATCAAAAGAAGAATGGCATCTACGCTGATATTGTTCTCTGTTTATTCCGAGGTTACCGTGGTCAGCCGGATCCGGGCCGTATCCAGATTAGATGAAGGACCTGCACCTGGACACAAGCACAGCAATGCCCTGAATTGTCTGCGGAGACCGTGACTCTACTAAACCCTCCCCTGTGTAGATCATGAACCCATCTCCAATCGGACCAAATTAGACTTAATATTAGACTTGAATTATCAATATAATAATCAAACTATCAATCAATCAAATCGATCAATAATCATAACTTAACACTTAATATTCATCAATTGTATTAATTCGCCTGCTCTTTTAAGGCTGCCGTTCAGCCAAACAAACTTTGTTTATAATGTTTTCATGTGACCACTGTAAATCTGCTTTGAAACAATCTATATTGTAAAAAGCGCTATATAAGTAAAGGTGACTTGACTTGATAGAGGAAGCGCAGCCAGCTGTCTGCTGTCAGAGCGCCAAAGATAACAACCCTCGCAAGAAAGAAAAATGAACATTATGTGAGTTATTATTAGTACAGTGTATGTTTGCTAACAACAAAAGGAATATGCAAAACCACCACAATAAAAAACACCTTTGACTCTTGATACAAACCTTTAATTATATTCTCCAACAATGCAAACACAAAGATTGCTCACAAAATCACAAAAACGTGCAGGATGCTACAGTGTGTTATCCCTCAGATTAGATCAACGACAGGGAGTGACCGTGAGCGGACCGCGATCCACATGCAAGGCAAACTCAGCGCATGCGCAGTGAACTAGGTACGCAAATTAGTCACACAATAACCATGTGAAGTGGCGACTTTGTCCCTGTTTCATGCTCGAGATATGAGATTTTGGTGACATTAACGAATCGACATTAAAGAATTGAAAATACTAAGACAAATAGGGAGTTTGGTGGTTCCACTTAAAAAACGTCAACATAATAGTATTGGCGAGTTAACCATGACTCGAGATAAGTGAACTCCACTGTATCCTCCTTCCCTGGTCCCATCAGCCCATAGA
The DNA here is from genome assembly GCA_037043235.1 of Rhodeus uyekii. Taxonomy (NCBI): domain Eukaryota; kingdom Metazoa; phylum Chordata; class Actinopteri; order Cypriniformes; family Acheilognathidae; genus Rhodeus; species Rhodeus uyekii. The sequence continues at coordinate 29,397 of JAWRVZ010001023.1, forward strand.
CCACTGCCAACATGTGTCATTGAAATGGACCATGGGAAGGTAGAAGCCATCCAGAACTGGCCTGTTCCAATCACTGTTAGAGAACATAAAATATCCCTTGGCTTTGCCAACTTCTATCGCAAATGAATTGCCAACGAGACCCTGACTCGAACTACCCTTCATTGTCAAAGTGGATGTTTCAACTACAGGAGTGGAGGCAGTGCTATCTCAGTGACAGGGGGAGGTGCCCAAACTCCATCCATGAGCCTTCTTCTCCAAAAAACTGTCCCCAGAGGAGCAGAACTATGATGTTGGTAATAGTGAACTGTTGGCGATTAAGCCCTTGAAGAATGGAGACACTGGCTGGACTAAACATCCATTTGAGGTCATAACAGACCACCAAGACCCCCCCCCCCCCATCACTTACCTGAGGGTAAACTAGTCACATTACCCATTCTCAATCGACAATGGTCACTGTGAGGGACCAAAGAATCAGCACAAGGAACACCAGCTTTTACTTAACAAAAAAGGGCATTTGTTAGTATCCAAAACAAAGAAATGTTTTACTAATAACTAAGAAATCAATTTACAAATGCAAACATTTTTCTTCCTCCCCTGGGAAATCCCAGCACATAGATCGATCCGGAAAGAACCAATAATTTAAATCTTCATCTTCTGTTCCTGCCCGGACTTCAATGTCTGTCAACCCAGGATGCCATGTCTGCCAAACATTGTCACTCATCCTTGGTAAACTTTAAACTCAAAAATAAACAAATAAACAATAGATACAACACAACAAATTTGTGTGCACTTCAAATCAGCAACTAAAAATGTAAACCACTTAACCAAAAAAGAATAAACAAATACTATCAAACCATGAAATAATTATAAACAGAAAACCAAATATATGTGAGTGGCCTTGGTATGTTGTGTCCACATTACCACTTTTGTGTGGCTGCCACTAGGGCCATCACACCCCCTCCCCCCCCTTCAGGAACCTCATTGGTAGAACGGGAGAGATAGTCAGCTGTAACATTGGCTTTACCAGACACATGTTGTGTCTTAGTATACAAGCAAATCGGTGTACGAGCATAGAAAGTCAAATCGGTGTACGAGCATTGTATCGGAATGCGAGAAGTTTTTCCCTCACCCACGCGCATTTTTGTGTGGAAAAGTCCTAACGCTCAGCATCTTCACGTGCATTTTTACTGGAAATATCCTAAACACAGCCTCTCATAAAACAGTCAACAGTTCATTCCGCGTGTCCTGTGTTCCCGTGTTCCATGTTCCACAACTTTCACTCTGGATTATAACTTAGTTTGATTTCTGCACTATTATAATAAATTCACTCATTTGCGCTTGAATCCGGGTTTTGTGTTTTCCCTTGCTGACAATAACACCCCCCTCCTCCATACTATCATCTTCTTCACGCCAGCAGCGACGCTGCTCAAAGCTGAAGTGCGTTACAGTAAATTGTCAAGTATTTTTAGAGTTTAATTGTCAATTATTAATTAGTATTTATATGAGATCTTAATGGTTATAATTTTAACTGTAATAGGGTAAAACAAAAAAAAAATATTTAAAATGGGCATTTATGCTCGTGTGGAACCAATCAATTGATTTTTAGTGCATTCTTATGGGGAAAATTGTTTTGGTGTACGAGCATTTTGGGTTACGAGCTCGCTCTTGGAACAAATTAAACTCGTAAACCGAGGTATTACTGTACTATCAAATCATGAAATAATTATAAACAGAAAACCAAATAGAAGTGAGTGTGCTTGCATGCGTGTATGTTGTGTCCACATTACCACTTTTGTGTGGCCGCCACTAGGGCCATCACAGTCACACATAGGAGTCAACAAATTTTATGACTAACCTACCCCCATCTGACCACCTCACATGTATACTCATTGTGGCAGACTTATTCTCCAGGCCCGGCATTTCATTCCTCTCAATGGTCTTCCATCTGCCGTTGAAATGGCCGAAGGTTTGTTCTAATACATTTTCAGCTAACAACTTGACTAACTGGGGCCCAGGGGCCTAATTTATAAAACTTTGCATAGGATTTGCGTCAGAAGTGGCGTACGGATGAAATATAGGATGTGCGTATGCACAGAAATATATTTGGATTTATAAAACCGTGCGCACGTACATCCTACACGGGTTTCCCTTTATAAATCACAATCACTTCTAAATGTAGCGCAGCTTTTGCGGTTTCATGTCACGCTCATAGTTGCCCATAAATAGTCCGTGAAATGCCCACAAATTAATTCATGGCATGCAAAATCAATGCAAACACAGATAGGAAATAAAAAGAAATTTAACTTCACTCAATGTGAAGTAGAAGCTATCGTTGGCGAGGTGGAAAAGAGGAGAAAAATGTTGTTTGGAGGGCACAGTGTGGACGGACGGGGGAATCTCCTCAACCGCCACTAGAGTGCAGCATCCACCTTGATGATGCAACGGCAGCCATATTGCGCCAGAACGCTCACCACACACCAGCTTTATTGGTGGAGAGGAGACAGAGTGATGAAGCCAATCATAGAAAAGGGATGGTTAGGAAGCCATGAAGCCATCCTTACTTTTGCGAAAGACATCCTGGGATTTTTAATGACCACAGAGAGTCAGGACCTCGGTTTATTGTCTCATCCGAAAGACGGTGCTTGTTGCCGTACAGTGTCCCCGTCACTATACTGGGGCGTTAGGACCCACACAGACCGCAGGGTGAGCACCCCCTGCTGGCCTCCTAACACCACTTCCAGCAGCAACCTAGTCATTCCCAGGAGGTCTCCCATCCAGGTACAAACCAGGCTCAACCCTGCTTAGCTTCAGTGGGCAACCAGTCTTAGGCTACAGGGTGATATGGCTGCTGGTATCAGGTTTGTGTGTCTTGAGCGCCTTAGGGTGCCTTGCTGTATGTTAATATATGTGTGCAGGAATATATATAATGTATAATATTATATTATATATTGTATTATATAATGTATAAATATATGGGTCAGGGAAAGGCGAGGTTGTCGCAGAGCATCTGGACATGAGACTCACATAGTGTTGTGTAATCAGGGAAAGTTGTGGACCCAGAGCTCTGTATACTTTATTCATATGATTTACTTGATGATTAAATAGTTAAAGGAAAAGCCGTCTCTGCTCTCCTCATTAAAATAACACGTGGACTTGAGGAATTGATGAAAAGTCCAACACTATCTATGTATCTCCCTAATTATCTATCTATCTGTCTATCTATTTGCATCTATATCTGCTCTGCCAGACGGACACATTAATGTAAATATCAGTTTTGTACATTATTTCGTTCTGTTTACCATATTTTTTATGAGGGTGAATTGCATAACATGCCAATATTATTGCAGAACATATTTCATATCTTTTCATATCTTATGTGTTAATTTGTATTTCTGTTGTAATTTTTGTTTGATTTTGTTTGTTTTACACTGCAGATCGATCAAACGGGTATTCGTGTAGGGTGTTAATTGTAAGACTTGCTTTGTGAAATCTTCATGTTATTTATGAGCGGCAGTGTTGCTATTTCTTTTACGCAACCGTCTACAGCACTGTTTTTCAACCACTGTGAGAGATTGTTAGGTTGTGCTGCGGAAAATGGTTCAATTTCAACTAATTGGTCTAAAAACTTTTTTTATCGAATTAATCCTAAAACACTTTATATTCCTTTGTGTTTATTTGATTCCCATTCAATATAATTTGATTAGAATGACTATATATTGTTAATATAGGCTACAGTTTCATTTTTTAACATTTTCGATTGGTGGTGTGCCTTGTGATTTTTTTCAATGAAAAAATGTACTGTGGCTCATAAAAGGTTTAAAAAAACACTGGTCTAGTTTCAGCACTTTCATGTGTTTCTTCCATCTGCCGACTGTGTCGCCATTTCTCATTTCACCCATTTTTGTGTATACGCCTGGGTCAGAGCTTGCATGAAGGGCCGCACATTTTCCCGCCAATTTGTTTTTTATAAATACCAATTGTTGCGTAGAGAGCGGCGTATGCACTCTTTTGTACGCAACATTTATAAATGAGGCCCTAGGTCAGGAAGCAGACAGACTTGCTAAACTGACCGTATGCTAGCTGTCGCATGGCACAGAAGTCAGATAAATCCCAACACATAGAGACCCAACATATCTTTCACCTAGATATCACCTAGATAGACTGTGTCTGTTCCCCGAATTAGCTTAAAACCTTTTAAGGGTGAAAATTTAATTGAGTTCAAGCAAAAAAAAAAAAAAAAAAGGATATAACGCAGATGAACACATGACCACTTGAATATGATCCCTTTCCTCAAAACCACTTATTGTAAATTCTATGATTATAGATAATAAACTAACTATATGTACTGTGCTTGACAGAAATCTGACATAAAGCAGATTATTACATTAAATGTGTCCACCCTTCAAGATTACTGTTGTAAACATGTGCCTCCTCTGAAAGGTGAGTTGTTAGTGTCACACTTTCAGCATTACTCAAAAGTCTAGTTCCAAATATAATTCTGTTGAAGTGATGGTAATTTATGTAACGCTATCTAGTTTACGTAATAATTCCTGCTTGACTTTTGTGCTGGCTCAACGGTTAGGGCTTGACCAAACATAACTGGGTATGTCACATAAACTGCTTTCTGGAACACCAAGAAAATCACCAAGAACACCAAGAAAGTAAATGACAATATAGGGTTAAAAATGAAAGTTGATCAATATCTTATTACTGTATATTTGGCCTTTTTCTGTGATCTGGACACAACTTTGCTTTGCTCTGACAATTTCAATTAATTAAATAATTTTTGAAAATACCTTTTGTTATATTTATTTCCCCTGTATGTATCCTGCAACTGGAAAAAAAAACATTTATCTTGCACATAATTCCTGCAAAAACTCATGCGCTGTGTGAGATGTTTTCTGTGAGTAAACACAGGGCTGTTGCTAGCAACGCGAAAGGTGGTGATCATTTCAACCGAGGGGGCCCACAGCAACAACTGTAACGTGTGCACATATGCAGAGAGAGTGTTACTTTTGAGACTAAATAATACAGGAAATCTTTCCTGTAGCTCAATCAGTAGAGCAATGGGGTTTACAACACCAAGGTCATGGGTTTGATCCCAGGGAAAGCAAGAACTGATTCAATGTGTTCTTCGAATGCAATGTAAGTCCCTTTTGATAAAAGCTTTTGCCAAATGCATAAAAATAAGATGCTTTCATACATTTTACACACTGATCCAGTATCTCTCACATGTACCCCATTTTGTACTAGAAGCACACATAAATTAAAAAATAAATAAAACATTTCCTCAAATAAAATGTTTTAACAGCTTTATTTTTGTAATTTATTTTTTATTATTCTTAATTAAACTATCCTTTTTCCACAACTAGTATGGTACCTCACACATTGCAAACTTTATCACAGAAGCCTGAAAGACTTTCTTGGCTGTCATGCAATAAGCTGTCATCAGATTACTGTCATCACATTTATTTGTGGATGTCCTAATTGATGTTAAGGATTTACAATTTTTAGTGGGTATGGAAAGTATTCAGACCCCCTTAAATTTGTCCCTCTTTGTTATATTGCAGCCATTTGTTAAAATCATTTAAGTTCATTTTTTTTCCTCATTAATGTACACACAGCAACCCATATTGACAGAAAAACACAGAATTGTTGACATTTTTGCAGATTTATTAAAAAAGATAAACTGCAATATCACATGGTCATAAGTATTCAGACCCTTTGCTGTGACACTCATATATTTACCTCTGGTGCTGTCCATTTCTTCTGATCATCCTTGAGATGGTTCTACACCTTCATTTGAGTCCAGCTGTGTTTGATTACACTGACTGGACTTGATTAGGTTTAAGTTTCACCTTTTCCTACAGTGATCAGTCATATCACAATTTCTTAGGCCTTTGGAAAGCACTCAACTCAATCTGTTCAAGTTAATAGTTACAAGGCAACATTTGATACTTTTGACAGAGTCAGCTCCATCATGACATTCTGTATAGGGTAAATAGAAGATATTCAGTGGCAGATTAGTTATTCTGTGGCAAATTAGTGTTCAGTCTTTGTCCATACTGTCCTCCCAGACAGTGTTGAATTCTTCTCTTTGATACTCTGCTTTCTCAACCGCAGACTATAATTTTTAATTTAATCAGTTTAGTGATTTGCATTTTTTTTCAACAATACATTTACCCTTTTATCCTTTACAATTAGTAAATTCAACTTGGTTACTTCATTGTGTTACGTTTCACTATCATCTTTAAGCATTGTTTTCATCATTAAGCATCTCTGTAAAGGTGCTTTGAAACACTCTCTATTGCCAGCAGCCATATCACCCTGTACCCGAGTCTGTTTTCCCACTGAAGCTAAGCAGGGTTGAGCCTGGTAAGTACCTGAATGGGAAACCTCCTGGGAGAACTAGGTTGCTGTTGGAAGAGGTGTTAGTGAGGCCAGCAGGTGGTGCTCACCCTGTGGTCTATGTGGGTCCTAATGCCCCAGTATACTGAGGAGGACTAAAAATCCACTCATTAAAAATCCCAGGATGTTCTTTGTAAAGAGTAGGGATTAAATCTGGCATCCTAGCAAATTTGCCTATTGTCCTTGGTCCATCATCATCCCCATACTCTAATCACTCTGTCTTCTCTCCACCAATAAGTTGGTGTGTGGTGAGCGTTCTGGTGCAATATGGCTGCCGTTGCATCATCCAGGTGGATGCTGCACATTGGTGGTGGTCAAGGAGATTCCCCCCTTCCATGTAAAGCACTTTGAGTGTCATGAAAACCACTATATGAATGCAATTAATTATTATTATTGTAAAAAGTGCTATAAAAATAAAGGTGACTTGACTTAGTACCAGATAACAAACATGTAAACATGCTTAACACCTATATGCTTTACAAGCTTTACAATGATAACCGCTTTTGTAACAGTCAATGATTTCACACAAATCTAATTGTTACTTTTAAACCTTTGGTCGATTGTTGACAAAAACAAATTTTATGAGCAGGAAATGTCACATTAAACTGCTGGTGTGAAAAATCAAACACAAAAATAAGGCTTTATTTTAAACTTTAATCTTTGACAAAGCTGCAGAAAGACCAAGTCCACAGCTTTTATGGTGGTTCTTACAATGAAAATAATAACATCAATCATGCATTTATTAGCAAATGGTCCACATACACACACTTCAATTTTTTAAGTGCTCAAATGCACTATATTTCATGCAGACTTCCATTAAGACCACTTGCTCAAAGACGAGTCATTAAAACAAAGCGTGGCACTTTCAGGATCCACAATGCTTTACAATTCTAGAGTTTAAAAAAAAGAATCTTAGCCTCTGGATGTATACAATGTGCTATACGGAGGGCTGAAATAACTTCTGGAGATCAAAAAGTGAACGTTCCAGTGTGAGGGCCAGTTTCTCTGCATTGGTTTCCTCACAGCAGTTGAAAGCAGTTATGGAGAAGTGGACATGATCTTGTTGTGGATTGTAACATACTGCATAGCCATCTGGAACCAGTGGTCCAAAGCACATTACACTGTCTGTAATGGTAGGCACCTGCGAGGAGAATGATGTGAAAAAAGAAAAAAACAAAAAAAACAATGACATGCTTTAAACTTTTTCATTATGGCATCCTTACCGTTTAAGCCAGCTGTGTAAATCAAACAATTGAAATGGGCATGCGAAGCTTTGGAAACACAATTGTGTCATTTACACACTGATCTTGGAGTGGCATCAAAACACATATTGTCTAGTTCAGAATAGCTTTTGATTATTGACATTTAGAAGTTAGACATCATCACAATAAAGATATAGCATGTAGTTTTTAAGGCCCTACTAATGTGACACTAAAAAAGAAAACCTGATTGCATTGCTTTGTTATTATTCAAAATATAATTTATGGAAATATTCCTGCATTTATTGGTATAAGGCCTTAACGTTTAAGACCTGATAAAAAAAAAATTAAGAAACTTTTTTTTAAATGTAATTATAAATCAAGCTACCTGTCCTGTTCGAAGTTTCCAGTGAGTTGCAAGCCCATAGGCTGTGTCCATGAAAATTCTAGGCACGCTCAGTCCCTCCTCAATGGCCTGAAGTTTAAGACCCAACAGGTGGCGGTCTATACCCTGCCCCATCAGCGACTGATCAAAAATGGCACTCATTATGCAGTCGGCATAAATTAAGATTTTCCATGTGCAAACCTGTTAGTTATTCACCTGCTCTGTGAGGATGCTGTATGCATCAACAGCCTCTCTCAGCAGCTGTACCTTGGCTTCTCTCTAAAACGCAGGCAAACACACACATTTAATGATTCGTCTTACCCATAAATAAGACATCTCATTTGGTGTCCTCTCTACCATCCTAATTACTCACAGAAATGGCATCATCATCAAAAGCCTGTATGAAGCTCAGCATTTGATTGGTTGGAGAACGGATGTAGTCAGTTCGTCCTCCCCTGAACATCCTCAGAGAGGCAATGTCACATGCCGCACACAATTCATTGTGAACTCTAGCAGAGAACAGGGGCCACTTTATTAATTCACTTAATTATCGGTCATTACTGGATGACAGAACAGTTTCTCTGACAGCCTCACCGATAGTAGGCTAGCTGAATCGCCACCTGGATGAAGGAGTTTGGACTCAGCTTAAGTTGTTTGGGAAACTCTTTTCCAAAGCGCTGGAAGTTAAAACATTTGATGTCCAAATCGTTGATAAGACTAAGGGGAGAATTGTGTTTTAAAAATACATATTAGCTTCTCTTTCGGTGCTTGATCTCCTCCACTTCCTAATAAACATGACTGAAACTATCATAAAGGCACATCTTTTCCTAACACCACTACAAGACAATACACCGCTCTATCTGTTGTTCTAACTGAGGATCCCACCCTCTCAATTCATATTTCTGTTTTGGTATCCAAGTCTCAAAATACCGGAGATGCCAAAGTATTTCCTGAACTGCAAACATTTACACATTCTCATGTACAGTGGAGCTTGCAGATCAGACTTGGAAATGGCATTTATTATTCAAACCCAGAAAGAGTTGAAGTGTTTATAATAAAAGCCTATAATTAAAAGTGGCATTGCAGGTATTGGTGAGTACCAATAATGAAGTACTGGTATCAGTGTTGTTCTGGGAAAAAATAGTATCAGTACATAACTGGTTATATTTAGTAATGAATGATTTATGAGCAGTATGATAACCATTTTCATTCACAGTCAGCCAGCACTACCACAGCAACGTTCTTCTGCAAAATGCATGCAGTTTTGTTTAACCACTGGTTAACCAAAAGTTACACAGTGTACCATTAAAAAAGGACCTATTGTGATTTTTTACATTTAACTATAAGTCTAATGTTGCTGTCAGAGAATCAAAAAGGTCTGCGAACATGCAAAGCACAGAGTCCAATAACAAAACCCTTGATTGTAGACTTGTAGATTGTAGTCACCCTCATTTATATAATTCGCAATGTAAAATGTATGCTACTAGACCCCAAACTAAATTATCAATCCATAAATTAGCATAATAGGGATTAGCACTGAAAATCAACCATAAAAAAAAACAATAACAGGCAGTTGAACTCACATATCCAGATTCTGCTTAGCCATCTCTAGATCCCACTTGATCTCAGAATTGATGTAGAAGTACAGTTTCTTGGGCATGGGCAGTGGAATTAATGGAGCTCGCACTTTGTCAGGTTTCTTACTAAGAGAGAAACATGTCAATTATGTTACACAAACATCTTTTTAGGCCGACATCTTATCAGCTAATATTTCAATTTAAAATAGTCAGCCTAATCTACATATTCACTGACAAGAGTGGACATGTGCATGTGGCCATCCCATTAGACCATATAGCAATCGTGTCTACTGACCTACCAGTTGACACAACAAACCTGTAGAAATTTGTCAACTGGTAGAGACTTTGGATAACCACAGTGGTTACACTCAAGTGGTGTTACCATACTGTGCTATCACAAAGATTTATAATTTGAATGCTTTGTGGGCAAAAAAGAAGTGGTTTTACCAATTATCATTGAAAGAGAACACATTTTGGTATATGTGTGTGCGCGCATGCCACCTAAGAGATAGCACACCCTGTCAGAACATCCATGCTTTCATCTTAAATATCATGTGGCTGATGCCCAATGAGACTCTTTTCACACTGAAGAGGCAGTTGATTAATATGTCACAACAGTTCACAACACCTCAAACAGAAAAGGGTAAGAATTAATCAAAAAAACAAAAAAGGTAGTAGCAGCAGCAGCATGCTTGATACCCTTGAAAAACAAAATAATAATAATAATTTGTTAGCGAGATGCCACCTTTATGGAGTACTAATAAAGCAGCGCAGACTTAATAAATGATAGAAAAGTTTGTATCTGTATGTTTTTGCCTTTAAAGCATGAATGAGTTTATAAATACCAGTATTCTAGCACATGATCCAACAACGTGGCTATAGGTGGACCCTCGGCCGTCGCATGTTCATACAAGAGACCCCAAGACCCATCCTCACCCACAACAAACTGGATATACAAAACAGAGAAGCAGGTAAAAAAAAAGAATAGAATAACAATGAAAATTAAGAAAAGCTTCAATTGATTAAAGCAGATTTGGTCATTTGCGTGACTCATATTCGCAGCATAAATTATTGCAAAATCACTTTTTATTTAATATAATTTGATTTTGAATTCGGTTTAATTTATAATATAAGGGTTTGATTTATGAATAATTGATATGCAAAAAGGGTCAACTTTCAAAACAATAGCAACTTTTGTGTACATTTGTATAAGGGATGCAATACAGCAGTCGTACTGAAGCCTCTAATTAACCTGATAAACCGAGGTCCTGACTCTCTGTGGTCATTAAAAATCCCAGGATGTCCTTCGCAAAGAGTAGGGGTGGAACCCCGACACCTGGCCAAATTTGTCCATCATGGCTTCCTAATCATCCCCTTTCTCTGATTGGCTTCATCACTATCTCCTCTCCACCAATAAGCTGGTATGTGGCGATCGTTCTGGCGCAATATGGCTGCCGTCGCATCGTGGATGTAGATGTAGAACTCTAGTGGCGGGTGAGGAGATTCCCCCTTCCATGTAAAAGCGCTTTGAGTGTCTATGATAAATCGCTATATATATGTAATGAATTACTATTATTATTATTATTATTATTATAATAATACAAATAAAAATTTGTTAGATATAGAATTATCCAGTCATTATTTCAAGATAAGGAAGTTATTTAATCTTTTTTTTTTTAATTGAATTTAGAGAGGCAGCTCAAGTTATTTAAATTAAAATCCATTTTATACATCAACTGTATGCATGTAACTGAATGACAAAAATTAAGAATAGACCTCTAACATATAGGTCACCTGTAATGTCTTGTCAAACCAGCGATTGCCACTGTTTGAATAAGTCCCACCGCCATGCAAAATCTGTGCTGCCATTCGACTGGAATACCTGCCAATCAATGAACAATGCATCACATCAAATCGCCACCGATAAAGATGTAAACAATATCATTAAAAATAATTTAAAAGAAAATTACACAGCTTCGCTTTAGTAACTGTGCAGTCACAATGTATAAATAATTCTTACTTCTCATCAGAAATCCTCATAATTGGAGAGTCCAAACACAACGTAAAGATCGATTTCTCTATCAGCCTCACAGATTCTTTATTGATTTTATCTGAAGTTGGGAAAAAATAAAAAAAATTTAAAAGAAGCTTAAAATCAAGCATTGACCTCTACAATGACACTGAGATGACAAGATGGCGCCGCGGATGGCAGCCTCGGTTTTTTGCTCTTCAGTGATTGTCTTGTCTTTGTTTGTTTGTTCTGCTACTGTGTATGTTTATGCATTGTTGTTTGCTATGTAAACTCATGTTGTGTTGTATATGTGCAGTGGAAGCTTCAATACCAAGACAAATTCCTTGTGTGTGCAAGCACACTTGGCAATAAAGCTCTTTCTGATTCTGATGAAGCTAGAAGGTAAAGAGTGAGAGTGGGCTATATGAGCTATAAAGGCAAAGATTATCCAGCTATCATATATACACACACATACATATATATATATATATATACACACACACATACACACCCATTTATTATATATATACACACACACACACACACACACACACACACTAACAACCATATTGCACATCACCCGTACCTATAGATCATTAGAACACTAATTTTAACAGTATTCTTAAGCAGTACACAACCACAGACTTTTGTTGTGTTCTCAGCATTTTTCTAATAAACGCTTTCTGCGCCATGCAGTTTGATGCAAGTCAGATCACAAAAAAATCTGGTGTTGTGTTAAATAACACTTCAGCGTTCAGGACAGATATACCTCGGAGCAAGCGGCTGTAAGCCTGACCCCATGTGTGACGATGCTCGCTGGTCAAAATTCCCATTGGCTCCTTATCGGTTTTCCATGACTGAGAGCGGATACGTAACAGCTGGGCATGGATCTGACTTTCTGTCAAAGGTGTTCCATCACTGTTGTAAACATCTAACTGGAAAAACTAAACCAAAAAGAATACAAAATCAAATTAGTTGGCTTAGCCAGATATCTCAATAGATATCCTAACAGATTTATCCTTGAATTAATTTTCATGCCTAATTATGCCTTTTAAAATGAATTGTAGCAGCACACTGAATATTTAGAGCTGCTCCAGCAGGGCTCAACCAAGATCAGTGAGTGAGTCTTTTTTTGTCAGATTAACATTGAAGACAAAGACAGCAGTATGTTTATTAGGCTGCCGTCACTTTAAGAGCAGTACAAACCCAACATACTGCTTGTTTTAACGTTTATGTTCACTTGAGGGAAGTGCGAAGATGGTGGGTTGAGCGCTAATGTTTTCTGAAGCTTGTGAGTTGTTTCCAAAGGTTGGCTTGAAGTGAGTAATTTCAATTGTTTTGGGCCGAGATGTCTTCACAAAAACTGATTAAACCTGCCAAGCTAAAACTAGACCGCTCGTTACTGACCAATGTCAAAATATTTGAGAAAACCAATCAAATCAGAGAAGGTGGGCTTTATGGGCACACAGAAGCGGATAAGGCTTTGTGATGTGGATGGGACCCATGGCAGCACTCGCTGCTCGTTGAGAAGCGTAAGAACGATATGTGCATTCACTTCAGAGAGTGCTGCACGGAGAGAGAGAAGCATCACTAACAGAGCAACGTGCAATGCAAACTCAGCGCATGCACAGTGAACTAGGTACGCTCATTAGTCACGAGATAACCATGTGAAGTGGCGAATTCGCCCCTCTTTTGTGCTCGAGAGAGTTCGGCGACATGAAAGAATCAACATTACCGAAAAGAAAGACAAATGGGAGTTTGGCGGTTCCACTTCAAAAACGTAGACATAATAGGATTGGCGAATTAACCGAGTCGAGATAAGTGAACTCCACTGTAAATAATAGATCAAGTGGATTAAGGAGATAGAGTCGCGATGGTAGATAGTGCAGACATTTGGGGGGGGGGGGGGGGGGGGGGGGGGTTGCGTGGGGCAGAAGAGAGGAGAGGGGGCAGAGTTAGGAGGGAGTTCAATGCCCGGATAGCTTGGGGTATGAAGCTGTCCTTCAGTCTGCTGGTCCTTGCCTGGAGACTTCGTAGTCTCCTCCCTGATGGTAACCAAGGTGGTAAATAATTATTTAATTCAATGCGAATAGTTTTTATTTTCTGTTATCTTTTCTTTTCTGTATAAATTTCTGCATAATGTTTCTTTTCTCTTGACTTATATTAATTAATACCTGTGAACAAGTGATTGATATGTGATTGATTCATTTAATTGATAATTATGTATAAAAGGTTATAATAAGCAGCCTACACCTTAATAAGCAGCCTACACCTTTTTCGGTTATTATGTGTAGCTTTTTTGTATGTGAATGATTGTCTGTGAGAACCGAAATAAAAATAAAAAAGGAGAATTTTAAATTGATTTGGAGGAATAAATGTCAGTACATAAAGGATGACATGATTTAAAATAATTTATTGCAAGCGTTTCTTACAATAGAAATTGTTTCAAAGCAGCTTTACAAAGATAGCAGGAAGATTGTTTTGGCTGTACAGCAGCTCTAGAAGAGCAGGCCATTCAATAATATTGATAAATATTAAGTGTCCCCAACCAAACAAACCAGAAGCAAGGTACCTGGGGCATATTCTTCATACCTCGCTTACTACATCCAAGATCAGATGACACATCCGAGATGAGATAATCGCGCTAACTACGATCTGGATGATTCGGTTCTTCGAAAGCACCTGTTGTTGACGATTAGTATAGCTGGATTGAGTTATCTGAGATCATTGTGCGTTCTTGTGCTGGCTTAAAAGGGGATATGTATCGATAGTAGAAACACTGATCAGCACATTTTGATTGGTCAGCGAGCATGCTAAAAGAGCGCGCACAGTGTTTCTCTGCGGCGCGGCGCGGCGCAGCGCAGAATTTCAGTGTTTAATTAAAACATAAGGCAACACTTCAAAGGCTGCAAAAGCCAGGAGAGAGGGCTGGCAAAAAGTTGCAGACAAATTAAATTTGTGAGTAGCCTAGTGATCGTGTGTGTAATTATATTGTCTAATATTAATTGTATTTCATAATCCTCTTTCATATCAGAACCCACTAGAACTTGGGAACAAGTAAAATGCTAAAATATTCTACAAAATGGTAAACTTTACTACTTGCGCTGTTCTGCAAAAATAATAAAATAGAATTGCAAGAAATTGCAAGAAAGTCAGACTTGAGATTGAATTGCTTCAAAAGGAACTTCAATGTTAGTAAAATACACTAATAAACACAATGTACAATTGATGAACTTGCATGATTTATTTCATTCCACAGGCAAGAGATGATCAGCTGGATTTAAAAAAAAAAAAACTAATCTCAACTGTGTGCAAAGTTCCCTCTTTTCAAAAGTGATGCTGGACGATTCTGTCCCGTACAGCTCTGCCACTATAGGCTGGTCCAAGTGCACTGGCAGGAGATCATCATCAGATACATTTCCACCAGCCACATTAGGGAAGCCTGGGGACACTCGCGTCATATTTACTGGCATGGTCATGATTTCATAATCTCTATGATCAATTATAATGTACAGTAGAACCCCGACTTACGAAACGCTCTACGTACGAAAAGTTCAACGTACAATAAAAGATTTCGGGGTTTTTTTCCGCCCGAGTAACGACAAAATGATCGAGATGCGAAAAACGAAACCTCGGCGAGGCCACGATTTCAGAGTTTTGTTTTGAAATTCGCGCTGATTTTGGTTCGGGTTGGATGAAGGCTACAGTTTGTCCGGTCAGAACAATGATGTCTCACTCAGTGAATAATCCAAAACTGGTATTTATTAAAGGTGCATAGATGTGTGGTTATGCACGATCGATTAAACCTCAACGATTGGCACTAATTCCCAGTATTTCACTCAATAAACTGTATACAATCTTCAGCCGATCTCTTTTACCTTAATCATCCATCAGCTCTCTTCTCAATCACTCCGATGGAAAGTTTTGGAATAGTCCATTTCGCACTGAATGACAGGGATGGCTGAAATAGTCTATGTAAGAAGGGGAACACTTTTTACAATCCTGCTCTCCTATTGGTCAGCATCGCTCCCACCAGCCTCTGCATGTTCCTCTCCCATTTCATCCCACTAACTCTAAAGTTCTTCCGCGCTTTTGCATACAAGTTTTGTTTTCATCATGCTGCATCGCCATTATTTTGTGCCCAGTTAACAAACTTTTTTTCTAATCACTAGCCATGGATGTGAAGATTGTTGCTGAAGTTAAAGTGAAGAAGAGGATGCTCTCCATAGAGTCAAAAAGGGAGATAATTGAGAAGTTTGAAGCTGGGATGCGCTTCATCCCGTGCTGAATATGGTGTATTCATAGGGCCTGGAATGGATTTAACAATTTACATGTAAAAGCCTGACCGACTTACGAAAAGATCGACATACGAAGCCAACCTTGGAACGGATTAATTTCGTAACTCAGGGTTCTACTGTATCTGCAATAGCGAAAAAGCTCTCTTTAACAACTTGGGGTCTTAAGTAGCTTGGAAAAAACACAAAAAACACCCAAAGACTGCTTGAGTGGATTTGTGTGTGTAGCGGGAAAAAAAAAAAAATTCAGCATCTTATCCATAATACCTTTAGAGCAGGGGTAACCAAACTTTTTCCTATGAAGGGCCAAAAAAAAATCAAACTTGATTGAGAGCCGCGGGCCAAAAGTAAATTT
>JAWRVZ010001024.1:0-45603 GCA_037043235.1 Rhodeus uyekii
AAGGGGACACTGTTTACAGAACAGCTTGTGTGGTCTTCTTCTTTTGAGACCAGAACCTTATATGTCCATGAAGACTTGGACCTCCAGATCAATCACCACCTCTCGTACCAGTCGTGAAGCAGGGCTTCTGCGTAGTTCAACAATGGTTCTTTACATTACGTGTGGTGCTTCATGGTGAAGCTGGCACATTTCACTTTGAAAGATGGTTGTTAGTAATATCATAAGTTTAAGATTTATGGCTGTTTCACGTCACATCTAAACTTAGTAGATGTAGAATACTGACAAAGATTTTTTTTAACCCTATAAAGCTGGACATGAAATACGTAATAGTTTAAAAAAAAAAAAAAAAACAGTTTATTTTAGACAAAATCCTAAAACAAGTTTGCATATGTATTGCATATGCACACTTGAGCAGGAAATAACTAAAAATCGTATTCAGAGGTCTAAACGGAGCAAAAAAGATTTTCATGTGCTCACTTGTTTATTAATGATCTGCTCTCAATATTCAAGATAAGTAATTCTCCTGGAAAAAAAGTGACGTATATTCTGAAATGTTTAGTCAACCCGTTATTAGACAATCTGTGTTGGATTTAAAATTTAAGTGCGTATATGAACTCTGGGTTTACTGATACTAAAACATACTGATAGTGTTTCCAGCAATCTACTCTTCTAGATTCTAGTTTCCAGGCAGAAACAGGATTAAGACTGTTATAACTTAGAGGGGAAGAGAACTGTCTGAGGACTTGAGGACCAAAATTGTGGTAAAATATCAACAATCTCAAGACTACAAGTCTATCTCCAGATATCTAGATGTTCCTTCGTCCACAGTGTGCAACATTATCAAGAAATTTGCAACCCATGGCACTGTAGCTAATCTCCCTGGACGTGGACAAAAGAGAAAAATAGGATAGTCCGGATGGTGGATAAGCAGCCCCAAACAAATTTAAGCTGTCCTGCAGGCTCAGGGTGCATCAGTGTCAAAGCGAACTATCCGTCGACATTTGAATTAAATGAATCGCTATGGCAAGAGACCCAGGAGGACCTACTGCTGACACAGAGACTTAAAAAGGCAAGACTACAGTTTGCCAAAATGTACTTGAGTAAGCCAAAATCCTTCAGGGAAAAACATCTTATGGACAGATGAGACAAAGATAGAGCTTTTTGGTAAAGCATCTCATTCCACTGTTTACCAAAAACGGAATGAGGCCTAAAAAGAAAAGAACACAGTGCCTACAGTCAAATATGGTGGAGGTTCAAAAATATTTTGGGTTGATTTGCTGCCTCTGGCACTGGGTGTCTTGACTGTGTGCAAGGTATCATGAAATCTGAGGATTAACAAAGGATTTTGGGTCTCAATGTAGCTGGGTTTGTGTCTGAGATTGTGGGTCTTCCAGCAGGACAATGACCCCAAAATACTTAAAAAAGCATCCAGACATGGATGGCAACAAAGCACTGAAGAGTTCTGAAGTGGCCAGCAGTGAGTCCAGATCTAAATTTCATTGAACACCTGAGGAGAGATCTTAAAATTGCTGTTGGCAAAAGGGGCCCCTTCCAATATGAAAGATCTGGAGCAGTTTGCAAAGGAAGAGTGGTCCAAAATTCTGGGTGAGAGATGTAAAAAGCTTAGTGATGGTTATAGATAGCGATTGAACTCAGTTATTTTTTCCAAAGGGTGTGCAACCAAATATTAAGTTAAGGGTGAATTTGTCCAGCCCATTTTTTTTTGTATGAAAATATGTGAAATTTCCCTTTTTCCTTCTTTTTTTTTCTCCAATACACACAAAGGGAATAACATTTGCAAAACATGTGTTAAAATGATTATGTGTAAATACATATAATAATAAAATAATAAATAATAAATACCTATAATAAATTTCTACTTTTCATGATCTCAGACACCCTTTATTGTCACTGCAGGTACCATTAAACACATGAAAATTATATACAAAAAAAGACTAAACTCTGGAAAAAATATTATTATGCCATCTTGTGGTCGATCATTTGACCCGTCTGTCCTCGTGTGAAATGAGGTAAGAGGAACAAAATGAAGAATGTTTTCTGTTGTCTGTCTGTATGAAAATAATGTCGGATTTGTATTATTAATTTACTTCTGTTTAATGCTTGTTTGACCTAAATATGGAACAACTGGACCAACCTGTACATAAGCCGACCCATTTCTCCTCTAAACAATATCAACCCAAAACAAACAACCAGATTGGGCAATACAGCAGATACGTCACAATGGGCGGGATTACAGTACACTCACTTCCGCATTACTGCACTGAATGGATTTAATAAAACTGCTTTTACAGTAAGTTTCGCGTTGTTAGGAAAAACTTCACTTTGAAGCATTAAAAAAAATTATTAATAAAACCATTCCTTTTCTTTAAACCTTTTACATAATCAAATAAAAGTGGCCGCGATATAATCTTATTTTAGCGGATTAAATCATCAAGAGTGAACAGCATCATAACTGAAAGATGTTAAAAGCCGTTATCCTAATTGGGGGACCTCAAAAAGGTAAGACTTTATTTATTATTTGAGCTGTAATAATGTTACAGTGTCATATTATGATGACGTGGCGCTAAGGAGGTTGGATAGCGTCCGATATAGGATGACTTAAATCAGTTGAAGTTACCATATTAACATAAAAGTAGTAAATACTTGGAAATATGGAGATTAAAACTGTATAGAAAGCGCATTTCATTTAAATGCCCTGCGTTCAGGTACCAGGTTCCGCCCCCTGTCGTTCGAGGTGCCAAAACCGCTGTTCCCCGTGGCAGGAGTTCCCATGCTGCAGCACCACGTTGAAGCCTGTGCCCTAGTAAGACACCGCTGAGTGTTGATTGTGTTGAGATCACATATAAAGGACATTCAATTGAACGTCACATTCCTAAAAATAAATATATTCTTTATTGACACCTATGGTTCCATGAAGAACCTTTAGATTCCGTGGAACCTTTCCATTGCACAAAAGTTTTGTGGACCCACAAAAGGAGTGAACCCAAAATGGTTCTTCTATTGCACCCCATTTTGGAGTCACAGTGATCAGTGTCTGTTTTGAAAGTCTGCCGTGTTTTATTCTCTTACAGGTTCCTGATATGAAAGAGATCATACTAATAGGTTTTTATCAGCCCAATGACGAGCTAAACCGCTTCATTTCTTGTGCTCAGCAGGAGTTTAAAATCCCAATTAGGTAGATACGACTTCAAATCAGTGGACTATTTAATTAAAACTTCTTTTTGTATTACATGATTGCTGCAATATTGATATTTTGTCTCACATATCTGATAGTACTGTGATTTAAAACCTAGTCAAATATATAGGTTGAATTTTTTATTTATTTTTTATCTGAAGGTACCTGCAGGAGTTTACTGCCTTGGGTACAGGTGGTGGGATCTATCACTTTCGTGACCAGATCCTGTCTGGGGGTCCGGCTGCGTTTTTCCTCATGAATGCTGATGTATGCTCCGAGTTCCCCTTGCTGGAAATGCTCCGGTTCCATCGTCTACATGGCGAGGATCATTGTGGAGTCTTACTTGGAACTACGGTAGGTTTAAATTTAGTAAATGAGAGAGAGTGGATAATATGTTTTTGGGACTGGGAGTTTAATCCAAACGTCTTACTATGTCTCTCAGGCTAATAGAAAACAATCTCTGAACTACGGCTGCATTGTGGAAAATCCTGAGACAAATGAGGTACTATGAATAAAGATGTACAAGATTGCTTCCTTGTACAATAATTCAAATGAAGGTCAAACATACAGTTTAATAAATGCTATTAAGAAGATGCTAATTATCACTTATTTTCTTACAGATGCTCCATTTTGTGGAGAAACCCAGTACGTTTATAAGTGACATTATCAACTGTGGTATCTATTTGTTCACACCAGATATATTTGGCCATATTGGGAAGGTTTTCCAGAGAAACCAGCAAGAGAAGGTCCAGTGAGTGTTACTGACATAATTCAGCCCCTCAGCCACATTGCACCCTTCACTAGAGAGATTTACATGTTCAATATAGGTCGGTCTGACCCGTTTGCTCTGAAATAAGTTATTTCTTTCCACAGAGAAGAGCTCACCTATGGCAAGCAGATGCCAGAGGTGATTCGGCTGGAACAGGACATCTTTACAACCCTAGCAGGACAGAAAAAAATCTTTGTCTACAAAACACAGTATTTCTGGAGTCAGATCAAGTCTGCAGGGTAAATCTGTCTTTCTTTTGATTGCGTTCTGTCATCCCTCCCCTGCCACAGTTCCTTATATACAGTACATGATGATTTGTAATATAATACAGGTCAGCAATATACGCTAGTCGTTTGTACCTCAAGCAGTATCATCACACACATCCTGAGAGACTGGCCACAAACCAAGTCGGAACTCCCAAAGTAATAGGTATGTTGCAGAAAGTGTTCTCTCTGAACAAGCTTATCTTCATAAAGCTGTCACTGAAAGTAAATTTAAAGCTGTAGAAACAGTTTTCAGTCAGATATTGCTAGTAAATTTCACAATTAATTACAAGGAAACAAAATTGAAGTAGAAAGATGTATAAAATGACTTTACGTAAAGCTACAAAGTCACCGAATATGGTTGGTTTTTGCACTTTCAGGAGATGTTTATATCCACCCTACAGCAAACATTGACCCCTCTGCTGTGGTAAGTGCATGGGTAAAAGCTTATATAAGTATATATTTCTGTATTGTACTCAATTTTTTTCTCTCTGTTCAGCTGGGTCCTAATGTTTCTATCGGCAAAGGAGTGACAATTGGAGGAGGCGTGAGAGTGAGGGAGTCCATCATTTTACATGGAGCCGTGTTACAGGTTAACTGGGTCACTGCTCACATTTGCAACAAAGGCAATCAGACGTTATAAATAAAATGAAATTATTAATTAAATATCCGGGTCTCTTTCAGGACCACTGTTGTGTGTTGAACAAGTGACCCCAATCCCAACGTATTGTTGGGTGGGACAGTACAGTAGGGAAGTGGGCAAGAGTAGAAGGAACTCCAAGTGACCCCAATCCCAACGATCCTTATGCCAAGATTGACAGCGAGACTCTGTTCAGGGACGGAGGCCTAACCCCATCCATCACCATCCTTGGTATGAAGATCTTGCTTCTATTACAGTGGGAACATGGATAACTCATAATATTATTAGGGCTGTCAAATCGTTTTAATCAATCATTTTAATGAATCGCATCTAACATAAAGGCTTGTGTTTATATACTATATATGCAAGTATAAATGTATGTGTGCGTATACATATATATTTATATGTACACACAGACATGCACACGCGCATATATATATATATATATATATATATATATATATATATATATATATACACACACACACACACACACACACACACACGTATGTAAGCGTGTATGTTTGTGTGTATATAATCACATAAAATATATTATATATATATATATATATATATTTGACATAATATCAGAATATCACCAGGTTTTTTAATATATATATAATATATATAATGTGATTAATCGATTTGACATAATATCAGAATATAATATAACATTAGAGTTCTGTTCAAAAACTTAAAGGATTTCTGAAAGAAGTCTCTTATGCTCACCAGGTTTTTTATGTTCATTCAAAAATATACTGGTAAGAAAACATTAATAGTATGAAATATTATTACATTTTAAAATAATGTTTTCAATTTAATAATATTTTAAAACATAACTTTTTCCTTTGATGGCAAAGCTGAATTTTCAGCATTATTACCCCAGTCTTCAATGTCACATGATCCTTCGAGTCCATTCTAACGATTTGGTGCTCAAATCATTTCTTCTCATTATTATCTATGTTGAGAGCTCAAAAGAACAGTATTCATTTGAAAATTTTGTAACAACGTGAATGTCTTTATTGCAGCCTTTGATCAATTTATTGAATCCTTGCTGAATAAGTACTAATTAATTTAAACTGCAATTACTGATGATAAACTGAAGAGTGTTAGATGTATTGGTAGGTGCAGTCCAGAAGGTGGCGTTGTTTCTAAACTATTATAACAATGAATCCTCTTGCTACTGCGTTCCTCCCCAACTTGTCTGACCATCTGTACTCTCTATGTTTTCCTTGTAGGCTGCAATGTGAATATTCCATCAGAGGTCATCATTCGAAACTCTATCGTCTTGCCTCATAAAGATCTCAACAGGAGCTTCAAAAACCAGATTATTCTATAGAAGACACTTTCCTCTTTTGTCTTTCTGAATAAATATCGTACATTGGGTCATGTAGAAAGTATTTTAGCCTAAAGATTGCGCAATGTTTAATGTTCATTATTATTTAATGTTTATAACCACTTAGAGAAAAATACATCAAATTGTATTGCAGTAATAGTATGAATAACAGGTTTAACAATGGGACATTTTCCTGATAATTTCAGGACTGGAAATTTTGTATTCAATGGCTCACTCTTTGCTGATGCACCAGCCTTATCCATACAGTAACATAATAACATAACACAGTCGCCATAGTTTTGGTAGTTACAACCATTTATTAAAATCATCTCAACATAATAACATGAGATTTTGGAGTATCAAAATGAGGAGTGAGCAGTGAAGTATTTTTCTAGAAACTGACAGATTTGAAATCACATAGTTTTGGTAGAAACAAAAAGGATGGAGATAAGTTTTTTTTTTGGTAATTATTCCTGTTTCCTGTTACAACCATTTATTAAAATCATCTCAACCTCAGAAACATCAGAACATGTCGAGATTTATTATGCCAAAATGACGAGTCCACTGAGAGCACCGAATGAACCTGATGCTTTTATATTTTATAAATATGTTGGCTTCTCACTGCAGAGCAAATGGGAGGAGCTTACGTCTAGCTCCTCCTCACTAGACACCCACAACTCTATCTCTCCACCCCATTAGATGTCCAGAGAGGAGGAGCTGGACATCATTTGACTGTAGCGAGTACCAGTTGTGTTCAATCCAAATAATAATACATCGTACATAATTTTTATTAAAACTTAATGAACAATGTTTGTTCACAAATACCTTCTACAGTTTAGCGCTTGTGCTTGGGCTGCTTGTACTCATTCTTCCATTCTGTCTTGGGACCTATTGAATGTTGCGATTATCATTGTGCTGAAGAGTAGCGCTTGTGCTTGGGCTGTGGGTACTCATTCTTCCATTACACTTGTCTTTCCTTAGTGGATCATTGTCAGTATTGTTTAATGATGAATATTACTTGCTTGAAGATTTATGTAAAAAAATATATCTGTAAGCAGCAATGATGGACTTAATTCCTGGCGACACTGGGACCTCGGTAACTTCAGGGCAATTGTGTACAATGGGCAATATGCATTTAAAGTGGGTAAATAATTCAAAGATCATTCCAAAGATCATGCCAGCTGGTGCTGCTATGACTGTGGACCACAACAGCCACATCCCACATCATGAGATCATTTAATTTTAGATAAACTGCATGTGAGAGGAAGTCATAAGTCAATTTCAAATGATTGTAAATGTCTCATTTGCATCTCAAAATATTGTACTTCCGGAAGCGCACATACACACACAAACACACGCTTTGCAAGTACAGATGTATCTTATCTTTAATTATTTTATATTTTCATGAAAATTATTATATAGAACTATTGTACGTGCATGTATTAATGAGTCATTCAAAAACAGAAAAAGATTAAAGACATTTCTTATCCTGAAATGCAGGAAAAACTACACAGTACCAAAGGTGAAGGGAACTATTCCGAATCGACTGCCGCTTCAATATATATTATTTTGAATGAGTTGTGATGAGTGAATTATAATCAAGTTATTGATTTATAATTTATTACTTTTTCAAATTTATGTACACTTTAGTATATCGTCTATGTCAGTGGTCCCCAACCTTTTTTGTGCCGCGGACCGGTAAACGTATGATCATTTTGCCGCGGACCGGTGCCCGCTCGAGATTTTTGACAGGGGGGGGGGGGGGGGGGGGTTGTTGACGCAAGCGAGACTGTTCAAACGCCTCCATAGTCACAGCGCCACAGCCGCTTGCAGCAGCTCACGGACCGGTCCGCAACCACTGGTCTATGTAACCAATTATTAGTTAAAGCATTTACTGGTACTTTATTTTTCTATATTCAAACACTAGAGAATAATAATGAATATTGAATGTACTTCTCACAGAGAGAAAGAAAAAAGGTTATCAGAATATTTTGGGGAAAGTTTCTTGTTTTCGAGCCAGAGCTTGACCAACTTCAACCTTGAAGAAGCTGTGTATCTGTGTGTGTGTTAATATGCTCTGTTACAGATCAGGATGGTGAGATGATCAACTGGCACCGTAAGGAGACAGAATGACTTGTTTTTCTCAACAATCTGATGCTTAGAAATGGATTTATACAACCTGGAAGGTCACTTGGGGCCTAAACCAGAGGCCTTGTTGTCAACCGTTTGATCGGCGAAGATACTTCTACATTGGGGGAATTCTTTTAATGCTTAGTTTTTAAGTTAGAGCTTTAATTTTACTTATAACCAATATATACTTATCTTAAATGTGCAGTAAGTGATTTCTGGAAAATGTTCTTTCAACACAATTAGCTGTAGGGGGCAAGAGATGAAATAGAGATGGCAGAGAGACAAAAAAAATGGTAAGAGGAAAATCACTACAAAAAGAAGGGTTATGATCAGGCAAGAGCTTTAGAACCCACATTAATATTAGAAAACCTTTCAGCGCTGGAGAGCGGTCCTAAGCAGGAAGGCCTGTCCGTTAATCTTCAGTGTTTTTTCCATTAAATATTAATTTCAGAGAGTTATATTTGGAGTCTACAATGAAAAGAAAATGCTGTTTTACTAAGGTGGTCAAAAACAGTTTTGCAAGTTGATCTCCCTACACTCACATATTGCATATACATATGCTTATTTTGCAAACTTAATTATATATATATTTTATAATTAAAATGATGTTGTTTGTAATGCTTTATGGGACTGTAGTTCATTTACTGTAAAAAAAATAAAAAAAATAATTCATTATGTTTTGTTTCTTTGGGACCTCCAGGATGAAGTCTCAGCTGCGTTGACCCCTTCGGGGATGGTAATGCTGTTCAAATTCGACCTAGAGCTGTCCTGAATGCTCAAGACTGAATGATTGGAATATCAGGATGGCCCACACTGGTTCTCAGTGCCCAGCCCCAAAGCCATTTTTTCCAGAAGTGCACAAGCAGGTTACCAGTTCATGGAAACTTGTGTCTGCCCAAAACCGTTGATGGTGGGGTGACCAAGGGGTACATGGATATCTCCCTGGTGGAGCACATGCAAGCAGTTGTGTCCACAAAGTGCTTCTCCGTGATTACGGCCAAGGCTCCTCCTGCAAGAATATCAGGTCAGTGCCCTTAAAGAACTGCACAAGTGTAGCTTAATGCAGGAACAGTCCTCAGTGATCTTGTCCTACATGCCACGAAGTCACTGCGTGCTCTCTGGGTCAGGTGATGTTCACCTTAGTGGTTCAGGAACGCTATCTCTGCCTGAACTTGGCTGAAATGAGGGATAGCAACAAATACTGCTTTCTTGACTCCTCTGACAAATACCGTTTTATCGACTCCTTTATCTCCCTGACCGGCATCTTCGGAGATGTGGTCGAGAACGTTGCCCAGCTGTTGCTCAGCTCCTCAGCAAAAATACCCGCTTCACAGGTGTAACAGAGGGGACTCACAGGCAGAGATCCAATCGCTGTGTCTTTATTAAGAGTGGTCGTACAGGCAGATGGTCAGGACAAACAGAGACCATACATGAACAATAATCCAGGCAAGAGTCAGAAAGGCAAGCAGACAGAATCAGGTACGATAATCCAAGTGGGGAAGTCAAGACGGGCAGATAACATTCAAGAGTAGTGATGGGACATCTGAAGCGAGACTCCGGAGCTTGTGTCGGGAAAAAAGGGGCGTTCCAGATGAAGCCCCAATTTGAGGTGTGTATCGTTTCCGCGAAAATCACGTGACGATGACAAACGAGGCCTCGGTTTTTGTTGAATATGTCATTGCTTCATTGTGAGTGTCGCTTCTGGATAAAGGTGGTTAAAAACCTCGCGGCTCTTGTGCAGTGTTGCCAGATTGAGGGGGTTCCCGCCCAATTGGGCTCCTTTTGGTCACGTCCGACCAGGGGAGCTCCTAATTATGAAATTTAACGGGGTTACGGAGCGATCTTCTTGTCTTCTTGTATTGCTATTATTAGGGGCCAAGCACCGAAGGTGCGAAGGCACCTATTGTTTCTGTTCCGGTTCTTATTATTAGGGGCCAAGCACCGAAGGTGCGGAGGCACCTATTGTTTTTGTTCCGGTTCTTATTATTAGGGGCCAAGCACCGAAGGTGCGAAGGCACCTATTGTTTCTGTTCCGGTTCTTATTATTAGGGGCCAAGCACCGAAGGTGCGGAGGCACCTATTGTTTTTGTTCCGGTTCTTATTATTATTAGGGGCCAAGCACCGAAGGTGCGGAGGCACCTATTGTTTTTGTTCCGGTTCTTATTATTATTAGGGGCCAAGCACCGAAGGTGCGGAGGCACCTATTGTTTTTGTTCCGGTTCTTATTATTATTAGGGGCCAAGCACCGAAGGTGCGGAGGCACCTATTGTTTTTGTTCCGGTTCTTATTATTATTATTAGGGGCCAAGCACCGAAGGTGCGGAGGCACCTATTGTTTTTGTTCCGGTTCTTATTATTAGGGGCCAAGCACCGAAGGTGCGGAGGCACCTATTGTTTTTGTTCCGGTTCTTATTATTATTATTATTATTATTCTTCTTCTGGCCTATGACCGACCGAAGGTGCGGAGGCACCTATTGTTTTTGTTCCGGTTCTTATTATTAGGGGCCAAGCACCGAAGGTGCGGAACCTATTGTTTTTGTTCCGGTTCTTATTATTATTATTATTATTAAAAGTTGGCACACTGATAAAGGAGAGTCCAATCATTGACCATAGCAAAATTGAAGTCTCTAACTCAATCTCTCTAGCGCCACCAACTGTCCAAAGTTGCACTCACGTTTACGTAAATAACTTTTGAACCGTATGTCCTAGAAACAAAATTCTTTTGTCCACTGATTCCTTGGCTCAAGACGATTCGATTGCACCCTATGACGTCATTTTCCGTCATGAAGATTTTCCCGCCATTTTGAATTTTATGAAAAACCTACTTTGTCGAACTCCTCCTAGGCCGTTCGTCCGATGTTCACGAAAATTGAACCACATCATCTCCCGACAATGTGGACAAAACGATATATAAAGAAAGTTGATTCGTCAAACCGTTTACGAATAACTCGCGAAAGAATCTGAGGTAAAAGTCGAAATGAAATCTGAGGCTTTATCTCCCCAATGCAGTCCCTAGGTGTGTGTTAATGTGGACAAAACGATATATAAAGAAAGTTGATTCGTCAAACCGTTTACGAATAACTCGCGAAAGAATTGAGGCAAAATGAAATTGAGGCTTTATCTCCCCAATGCATTAGCCTTTTCTGACCAAACTAGGTGTGTGTTATGTCAATCATGGTTTGAGGCTACCTGCAGAGTTTTGGCGCTGTGCCCCCTAGTGGTCAGGAGTTATCAAAAACTGACTTTTTTGCTTATAACTTCTGAACCCTTTGGCCAAAAATCATGAAACTGGTCTCTTTAGATCCAGTGGGTCATGCCGAGTCCTGTGATAGCAAATATTCCCATATCGGGCATTTTGAGCGTCTGCCATTTCGATTTTTCTTATAAGATGCTATGTTTAACAAACACATGACTTTAGTGCTCTGTCAGCCATGGTTTACCCAATTTACCCAATGTACCACATGAATTGACACTACAATTTGGTTACAGCGCTGCCTGTTGGTCGAACGTGATAAACCATTAAATCGAACTACTAAAGACCGTATTGTTGATTTTTCAGCCATAAGTCATATTGAAATGTCTTTAGAACCATTAAATTAGACGAACTACTAAAGACCGTATTGTTGATTTTTCAGCCATTTAGACTTAAGTCATATTGAAATGTCTTTAGATTCTTACTGCCGTTGGTCTGATGATGCCAGCCATGTCGGCATGACATTTAATGCCCTCCTTGCGCTTGGCCCCGTGATGGCTGCTAGCAGCTATATTTATTATTATTATTCTTCTTCTTCTGCCATTGAAGTCTATGACAGCCCATAGAACCGTAAGCGGGAAAATGAAAAAAAGTTGGCACACTCATAAAGGACAGTCCAATCATTGACCATAGCAAAATTGAAGTCTCTAACTCAATCTCTAAAGCGCCACCAACTGTCCAAAGTTGCACTCACGTTTATGTAAATAACTTTTGAACCGTATGTCCTAGAAACAAAATTCTTTTGTCCACTGATTCCTTGGCTCAAGACGATTCAATTGCACCCTATGACGTCATTTTCCGTCATGAAAATTTTCCCGCCATTTTGAATTTTATGAAAAACCTACTTTTTCGAACTCCTCCTAGGCCGTTCGTCCGATTTTCACGAAAATTGAACCACATCATCTCCAGACAATGTGGACAAAACGATATATAAAGGAAGTTGGTTCGTCAAACCATTTACGAATAACTCACAAAAGAATCTGAGGTAATAGTCGCTAAAATGAAATTGAGGCTTTATCTCCGTAATGCATTTGCCTTTTCTGACCAAACTAGGTGTGTGTTATGTCAATTATGGTCTGAGGCTACCTGCAGAGTTTTGGCGCTCTGCCCCCTACTGGTCAGGAGATATGAAAAACTGTCATTTTTGATTATAACTCCTGAACGCTTTGTCCAAAAATCATGAAACTGGTCTCTTTAGATCCAGTGGGTCATGCCGAGTCCTGTGATACCAAATATTCCCATATCGGCCATTTTGAGCGTCTGCCATTTCGATTTTTCTTATAAGATGCTATGTTTAACAAACACATGACTTTAGTGGTCTGTCAGCAATGGTTTACCCAATTGAAAGCAAACTTTGCATGTGTCAATGTCACCACACTCTCAATGTACCACATGAATTGACACTACAATTTGGTTACAGCGCTGCCTGTTGGTTGAATGTGATAAACCATTAAATCGAAATACTAAAGACCGTATTGTTGATTTTTCAGCCATTTAGACTTAAGTCATATTGAAATCTCTTTAGATTCTTACTGCCGTTGGTCTGATGATGCCAGCCATGTCGGCATGACATTTAATGCCCTCCTTGCGCTTGGCCCCGTGATGGCTGCTAGCAGCTATATTTAGGGGCCAAGCACCGAAGGTGCGGAGGCACCTATTGTTTTTGTTCCGGTTCTTATTATTAGGGGCCAAGCACCGAAGGTGCGGAGGCACCTATTGTTTCCGTTCCGGTTCTTTATTATTATTATTCATCTTCTTCTTCTACTTCTTCTTCTTCTTCTTCTTCCGCCATGGAAGTCTATGTAAGGCCATAGAACCGTTTGCGGGAAAATGATAAAATTTGGCACACTGATAGAGGACAAGCCAATCATTGACCATAGCAAATTTGAAGTCTCTAACTCAATGTCTCTAGCGCCACCAACTGTCCAAAGTTGCACTCACGTTTACGTAAATAACTCTTGAACCGTATGTCCTAGAAACAAAATTCTTTCGTCCACTGATTCCTTGGCTCAAGACGATTCGATTGCACCCTATGACGTCATTTTCCGTCATGAAAATTTTCCCGCCATTTTGAATTTTTTGAAAAACCTACTTTTTCGAACTCCTCCTAGGCCGTTGGTCCGATTTTCACGAAAATTGAACCACATCATCTCCAGACAATGTGGACAAAAAGTTATCCAAAGAAAGTTGATATGTCAAACTGTTTACGAATAACTCGCGAAAGAATCCGAGGTAATGGTCGCAAAAATGAAATTGAGGCTTTATCTTCGCAACGCATTAGAGTTTTCTGACCAAACTAGGTGTGTGTTATGTCAATCATAGTCTGAGGCTACCTGCAGAGTTTTGGCGCTGTGCCCCCTAGTGGTCAGGAGATATGAAAAAGTTAAATATTTGCTTATAACTTCTGAACGCTTTGGCCAAAAATAATAAAACTGGTCTCTTTAGATTCAGTGCATCATGCCGAGTCGTGCGATACCAAATTTTCCCATATCGGCCATTTTGAGTGTCGGCCATTTTGAATATTGTCATAAATTGCTATATTTAACAAAGATATTGGCGTATCGTTACGAAACTCAATATGTGTCTTCGGCACCTAACCTTGATACGACTCAAAAAGTTTCGAGGCAGCACCCCCTTGTGGTCAAAAATTATAACCAAATTTACAAATATGCTAATAACTTTTGAGTGCGTTAACCTATGGTAAAACAAATTATCTTTATACGTTCCTTGGGTCAAACCGAGAACACAGATACCAAATTTGTCATAGTCGGCCAAACTTCTTGTCCACCATGTTGTTTTTCTTTAAAAACCTACTTTTTCGAACTCCTCCCAAACTGTTTGTCCAATTTTCACCAAAATTAAACCACATCATCTCTAGACCATGCTGACAAAAAGATATCCAAAGAAAGTTGATATGTCAAACCGTTTACGAATAACTCGCGAAAGAATCCGACGTAATGGTCGCAAAAATTAAATTGAGGCTTTATCTCCGCAACGCATTAGCGTTTTCTGACCAAACTTGGTGTGTGTTATGTCAATCACGGTCTGAGGCTACCTGCAGAGTTTTGGCGCTCTGCCCCCTAGTGGTCAGGAGATATTTAAAAACTGACATTTTTGATTATAACTCCTGAACACTTTGTCTAAAAATCATGAAACTGCTGTCTTTGGATCCAGTGGGACATGCCGAGCCCTGTGATACCAAAGTTTCCCATATCGGCCATTTTGAGCGTCTGCCATTTCGATTTTTCTTATAAGATGCTATGTTTAACAAACACATGACTTTAGTGCTCTGTCAGCAATGGTTTACCCAATTGAAAGCAAACTCTGCATGTGTCAATGTCACCACACTCTCAATGTACCACATGAATTGACACTACAATTTGGTTACAGCGCTGCCTGTTGGTCGAACGTGATAAACCATTAAATCGAATTACTAAAGACCGTATTGTTGATTTTTCAGCCATTTAGACTTGTCATATTGAAATGTCTTTAGATTCTTATTGCCGTTGGTCTGATGATGCCAGCCATGTCGGCATGACATTTAATGCCCTCCTTGCGCTTGGCCCCGTGATGGCTGCTAGCAGCTATATTTAGGGGCCAAGCACCGAAGGTGCGGAGGCACCTATTGTTTTTGTTCCGGTTCTTATTATTATTATTATTATTATTCTTCTTCTGCCATTGAAGTCTATGACAGCCCATAGAACCGTAAGCGGGAAAATGAAAAAAAGTTGGCACACTCATAAAGGAGAGTCTAATCATTGACCATAGCAAAATTGAAGTCTCTAACTCAATCTCTCTAGCGCCACCAACTGTCCAAAGTTGCACTCACGTTTACGTAAATAACTTTTGAACCGTATGTCCTAGAAACAAAATTCTTTTGTCCACTGATTCCTTGGCTCAAGACGATTCGATTGCACCCTATGACGTCATTTTCCGTCATGAAAATTTTCCCGCCATTTTGAATTTTATGAAAAACCTACTTTGTCGAACTCCTCCTAGGCCGTTCGTCCGATGTTCACGAAAATTGAACCACATCATCTCCAGACAATGTGGACAAAACGATATATAAACAAAGTTGATTCGTCAAACCGTTTACGAATAACTCGCGAAAGAATCTGAGGTAAAAGTCGCCAAAATGAAATTGAGGCTTTATCTCCCCAATGCATTAGCCTTTTCTGACCAAACTAGGTGTGTATTATGTCAATCATGGTCTGAGGCTACCTGCAGAGTTTTGGCGCTGTGCCCCCTAGTGGTCAGGAGTTATGAAAATCTGACTTTTTTGCTTATAACTTCTGAACCCTTTGGCCAAAAATCATGAAACTGGTCTCTTTAGATCCAGTGGGTCATGCCGAGTCCTGTGATACCAAATATTTCCATATCGGCCATTTTGAGCATCTGCTATTTCGATTTTTCTTATAAGATGCTATGTTTAACAAACACATGACTTTAGTGCTCTCTCAGCAATGGTTTACCCAATTGAAAGCAAACTTTGCATGTGTCAATGTCACCACACTCTCAATGTACCACATGAATTGACACTACAATTTGGTTACAGCGCTGCCTGTTGGTTGAATGTGATAAGCCATTAAATCGAAATACTAAAGACCGTATTGTTGATTTTTCAGCCATTTAGACTTAAGTCATATTGAAATGTCTTTAGATTCTTACTGCCGTTGGTCTGATGATGCCAGCCATGTCGGCATGACATTTAATGCCCTCCTTGCGCTTGGCCCCGTGATGGCTGCTAGCAGCTATATTTAGGGGCCAAGCACCGAAGGTGCGGAGGCACCTATTGTTTTTGTTCCGGTTCTTATTATTATTATTATTATTCTTCTTCTGCCATTGAAGTCTATGACAGCCCATAGAACCGTAAGCGGGAAAATGAAAAAAAGTTGGCACACTCATAAAGGACAGTCCAATCATTGACCATAGCAAAATTGAAGTCTCTAACTCAATCTCTATTGCGCCACCAACTGTCCAAAGTTGCACTCACGTTTATGTAAATAACTTTTGAACCGTATGTCCTAGAAACAAAATTCTTTTGTCCACTGATTCCTTGGCTCAAGACGATTCGAATGCACCCTATGACGTCATTTTCCGTCATGAAAATTTTCCCGCCATTTTGAATTTTATGAAAAACCTACTTTTTCGAACTCCTCCTAGGCCGTTCGTCCGATTTTCACGAAAATTGAACCACATCATCTCCAGACAATGTGGACAAAACGGTATATAAAGAAAGTTTATTCGTCAAACTGTTTACGAATAACTCGCGAAAGAATCCGAGGTAAAAGTCGCCAAAATGAATTTGAGGCTTTATCTCCGCAATGCATTAGCCTTTTCTGACCAAACTAGGTGTGTATTATGTCAATCATGGTTTGAGGCTACCTGCAGAGTTTTGGCGCTGTGCCCCCTAGTGGTCAGGAGTTATGAAAAACTGACTTTTGTGCTTATAACTTCTGAACCCTTTGGCCAAAAATCATGAAACTGGTCTCTTTAGATCCAGTGGGTCATGCCGAGTCCTGTGATACCAAATATTCCCATATCGGCCATTTTGAGCGTCTGCCATTTCGATTTTTCTTATAAGATGCTATGTTTAACAAACACTTGACTTTAGTGCTCTGTCAGCAATGGTTTACCCAATTGAAAGCAAACTTTGCATGTGTCAATGTCACCACACTCTCAATGTACCACACACTACAATTTGGTTACAGCGCTGCCTGTTGGTTGAATGCGATAAACCATTAAATCGAATTGCTAAAGACCGTATTGTTGGTTTTTCAGCCATTTAGACTTAAGCCATATTGAAATGTCTTTAGATTTTTACTGCCGTTGATCTGATGATGCCAGTCATGTCGGCATGACATTTAATGCCCTCCTTGCGCTTGGCCCCGTGATGGCTGCTAGCAGCTATATTTAGGGGCCAAGCACCGAAGGTGCGGAGGCACCTATTGTTTTTGTTCCGGTTCTTATTATTATTAGGGGCCAAGCACCGAAGGTGCGGAGGCACCTATTGTTTCTGTTCCGGTTCTTATTATTATTCTTCATCTTCTTCCGCCATGGGAGTCTATGACAGCCCATAGAACCGTAAGCGGGAAAATGAAAAAAAGTTGGCACACTCATAAAGGACAGTCCAATCATTGACCATAGCAAAATTGAAGTCTCTAACTCAATATCTCTAGCGCCACCAACTGTCCAAAGTTGAACTAACGTTTATGCTAATAACTTTTGAACCGTATGACCTAGAAACAAAATTCTTATGTCCACTCATTCCTTGGCTCAAGACGATTCGATTGCACCCTATGACGTCATTTTCCGTCATGAAATTTTTCCCGCCATTTTGAATTTTATGAAAAACCTACTTTTTCGAACTCCTCCTAGGCCGTTTTTCCGATTTCAACGAAAACTGAATCACATCATCTCCAGACAATGTGGACAAAAAATTATCCAAAGAAAGTTGATATGTCAAACCGTTTACGAATAACTCGCGAAAGAATCCGACGTAATGGTCGCAAAAATGAAATTGAGGCTTTATCTCCGCAACGCATTAGCGTTTTCTGACCAAACTAGGTGTGTGTTATGTCAATCATGGTCTGAGGCTACCTGCAGAGTTTTGGCGCTGTGCCCCCTAGTGGTCAGGAGATATGAAAAAGTTGAATATTTGCTTATAACTTCTGAACGCTTTGGCCAAAAATAATACAACTGGTCTCTTTAGATTCAGTGCATCATGCCGAGTCGTGCGATACCAAATTTTCCCATATCGGCCATTTTGAGCGTCGGCCATTTTGAATATTGTCATAAATTGCTATATTTAACAAAGCTATTGAGGTATCGTTACGAAACTCAAGATGTGCCTTCGGCACCTAACCTTGATACGACTCAAAAAGTTTCGAGGCAGCACCCCCTTGTGGTCAAAAATTTTAACCAAAATTACAAATATGCTAATAACTTTTGAGTGCGTTAACTTATGGTAAAACAAATTATCTTTATACGTTCCTTGGGTCAAACCGAGAACACAGATACCAAATTTGTCATAGTCGGCCAAACTTCTTGTCCACCATGTTGTTTTTCTTTAAAAACCTACTTTTTCGAACTCCTCCCAGACCGTTTGTCCAATTTTCACCAAAATTAAACCACATCATCTCCAGACCATCATGACAAAAAGTTATCCAAAGAAAGTTGATATGTCAAACCGTTTACGAATAACTCGCGAAAGAATCCGAGGTAAAAGTCGCCAAAATGAAATTGAGGCTTTATCTCCGCAATGCATTAGCGTATTCTGACCAAACTAGGTGTGTGTTATGTCAATCATGGTCTGAGGCGACCTGCAGAGTTTTGGCGCTCTGCCCCCTAGTGGTCAGGGGATATTAAAAAAATGACTTTTTTGATTATAACTCCTGAACGCTTTGTCTAAAAATCATGAAACTGCTGTCTTTAGATCCAGTGGGTCATGCCGAGTCCTGTGATACCAAATTTTCCCATATCGGCCATTTTGAGCGTCTGCCATTTCGATTTTTCTTATAAGATGATATGTTTAACAAACACATGACTTTAGTGCTCTGTCAGCAATGGTTTACCCAATTGAAAGCAAACTTTGCATGTGTCAATGTCACCACACTCTCAATGTACCACATGAATTGACACTACAATTTGGTTACAGCACTGCCTGTTGGTTGAATGTGATAAACCATTACTAAACCATACTCGAATTACTAAAGACCGTATTGTTGATTTTTCAGCCATTTAGACTTAAGTCATATTGAAATGTCTTTAGATTCTTACTGCCGTTGGTCTGATGATGCCAGCCATGTCGGCATGACATTTAATGCTTGGCCCCGTGATGGCTGCTAGCAGCTATATTTATTATTATTATTCTTCTTCTGCCATTGAAGTCTATGACAGCCCATAGAACCGTAAGCGGGAAAATGAAAAAAAGTTGGCACACTGATAAAGGAGAGTCCAATCATTGACCATAGCAAAATTGAAGTCTCTAACTCAATCTCTCTAGCGCCACCAACTGTCCAAAGTTGCACTCACGTTTACGTAAATAACTTTTGAACCGTATGTCCTAGAAACAAAATTCTTTTGTCCACTGATTCCTTGGCTCAAGACGATTCGATTGCACCCTATGACGTCATTTTCCGTCATGAAGATTTTCCCGCCATTTTGAATTTTATGAAAAACCTACTTTGTCGAACTCCTCCTAGGCCGTTCGTCCGATGTTCACGAAAATTGAACCACATCATCTCCCGACAATGTGGACAAAACGATATATAAAGAAAGTTGATTCGTCAAACCGTTTACGAATAACTCGCGAAAGAATCTGAGGTAAAAGTCGCCAAAATGAAATTGAGGCTTTATCTCCCCAATGCATTAGCCTTTTCTGACCAAACTAGGTGTGTGTTATGTCAATCATGGTTTGAGGCTACCTGCAGAGTTTTGGCGCTGTGCCCCCTAGTGGTCAGGAGTTATCAAAAACTGACTTTTTTGCTTATAACTTCTGAACCCTTTGGCCAAAAATCATGAAACTGGTCTCTTTAGATCCAGTGGGTCATGCCGAGTCCTGTGATAGCAAATATTCCCATATCGGGCATTTTGAGCGTCTGCCATTTCGATTTTTCTTATAAGATGCTATGTTTAACAAACACATGACTTTAGTGCTCTGTCAGCCATGGTTTACCCAATTTACCCAATGTACCACATGAATTGACACTACAATTTGGTTACAGCGCTGCCTGTTGGTCGAACGTGATAAACCATTAAATCGAACTACTAAAGACCGTATTGTTGATTTTTCAGCCATTTAGACTTAAGTCATATTGAAATGTCTTTAGATTCTTACTGCCGTTGGTCTGATGATGCCAGCCATGTCGGCATGACATTTAATGCCCTCCTTGCGCTTGGCCCCGTGATGGCTGCTAGCAGCTATATTTATTATTATTATTATTCTTCTTCTGCCATTGAAGTCTATGACAGCCCATAGAACCGTAAGCGGGAAAATGAAAAAAAGTTGGCACACTGATAAAGGAGAGTCCAATCATTGACCATAGCAAAATTGAAGTCTCTAACTCAATCTCTCTAGCGCCACCAACTGTCCAAAGTTGCACTCACGTTTACGTAAATAACTTTTGAACCGTATGTCCTAGAAACAAAATTCTTTTGTCCACTGATTCCTTGGCTCAAGACGATTCGATTGCACCCTATGACGTCATTTTCCGTCATGAAGATTTTCCCGCCATTTTGAGTTTTATGAAAAACCTACTTTGTCGAACTCCTCCTAGGCCGTTCGTCCGATGTTCACGAAAATTGAACCACATCATCTCCCGACAATGTGGACAAAACGATATATAAAGAAAGTTGATTCGTCAAACCGTTTACGAATAACTCGCGAAAGAATCTGAGGTAAAAGTCGCCAAAATGAAATTGAGGCTTTATCTCCCCAATGCATTAGCCTTTTCTGACCAAACTAGGTGTGTGTTATGTCAATCATGGTTTGAGGCTACCTGCAGAGTTTTGGCGCTGTGCCCCCTAGTGGTCAGGAGTTATCAAAAACTGACTTTTTTGCTTATAACTTCTGAACCCTTTGGCCAAAAATCATGAAACTGGTCTCTTTAGATCCAGTGGGTCATGCCGAGTCCTGTGATAGCAAATATTCCCATATCGGGCATTTTGAGCGTCTGCCATTTCGATTTTTCTTATAAGATGCTATGTTTAACAAACACATGACTTTAGTGCTCTGTCAGCCATGGTTTACCCAATTTACCCAATGTACCACATGAATTGACACTACAATTTGGTTACAGCGCTGCCTGTTGGTCGAACGTGATAAACCATTAAATCGAACTACTAAAGACCGTATTGTTGATTTTTCAGCCATTTAGACTTAAGTCATATTGAAATGTCTTTAGATTCTTACTGCCGTTGGTCTGATGATGCCAGCCATGTCGGCATGACATTTAATGCCCTCCTTGCGCTTGGCCCCGTGATGGCTGCTAGCAGCTATATTTATTATTCTTTTTCTTGTGCCATGGGAGTCTATGGCAGCCCATAGAACCGTAAACGGGAAAATGAAAAAAAGTTGGCACACTCATAAAGGACAGTCCAATCATTGACCATAGCAAAATTGAAGTCTCTAACTCAATCTCTATAGCGCCACCAACTGTCCAAAGTTGCACTCACGTTTACGTAAATAACTTTTGAACCGTATGTCCTAGAAACAAAATTCTTTTGTCAACTGATTCCTTGGCTCAAGACGATTCGATTGCACCCTATGACGTCATTTTCCGTCATGAATATTTTCCCGCCATTTTGAATTTTATGAAAAACCTACTTTTTCGAACTCCTCCTAGGCCGTTTGTCCGATTTTCACGAAAATTGAACCACATCATCTCCAGACCATGCTGACAAAAAGTTATCCAAAGAAAGTTGAAATGTCAAACCGTTTACGAATAACTCACGAAAGAATCCGACGTAATGATCGCAAAAATGAACTTGAGGCTCTATCTCCACAACGCATTAGCGTTTTCTGACCAAACTCGGTGTGTGTTATGTCAATCATGGTCTGAGGCTACCTGCAGAGTTTTGGCGCTGTGCCCCCTAGTGGTCAGGAGATATGAAAAAGTGACATTTTTCCTTACAACTCCTGAACGCTTTGTCCAAAAATCATAAAACTGGTCTCGTTAGATTCAGTGCATCATGCCGAGTCGTGCGATACCAAATTTTCCCATATCGGCCATTTAGAGCGTCGGCCATTTTGAATATTGTCATAAATTGCTATATTTAACAAATGGATTGGCGTATCGTTACGAAACTCAATATGTGTCTTCGGCACCTAATCTTGATACGGCACAAAAAGTTTGGGGGCAGCGCCACCTTGTGGTCAAAAGTTATAACCAAATTTACAAATATGCTAATAACTTTTGATGACGTTAACCTATTGTAAAACAAATGGTCTTAATGTGTTCATTGGGTCAAGCCGAGACCATAGATACCAAATATGTTATATTCGGCCAAACCTCCGATTTGCCATGTTATTTTTCTTTAAAAACCTACTTTTTCGAACTCCTCCCAGACCGTTTGTCCAATTTTCACCAAAATTGAACCACATCATCTCCAGACCATCATGACAAAAAGTTATCCAAAGAAAGTTGATATGTCAAACCGTTTACGAATAACTCGCGAAAGAATCCGACGTAATGGTCGCAAAATTGAAATTGAGGCTTTATCTCCGCAATGCATTAGCCTTTTCTGACCAAACTAGGTGTGTGTTATGTCAATCATGGTCTGAGGCTACCTGCAGAGTTTTGGCGCTCTGCCCCCTAGTGGTCAGGAGATATTAAAAAACTGACATTTTTGATTATAACTCCTGAACGCTTTGTCTAAAAATCATGAAACTGCTGTCTTTAGATCCAGTTGGTCATGCCGAGTCCTGTGATACCACATTTTCCCATATCGGCCATTTTGAGCATCTGCCATTTCGATTTTTCTTATAAGATGCTATGTTTAACAAACACATGACTTTAGTGCTGTCAGCAATGGTTTACCCAATTGAAAGCAAACTTTGCATGTGTCAATGTCACCACACTCTCAATGTACCACACACTACAATTTGGTTACAGCGCTGCCTGTTGGTTGAATGCGATAAACCATTAAATCGAATTGCTAAAGACCGTATTGTTGGTTTTTCAGCCATTTAGACTTAAGTCATATTGAAATGTCTTTAGATTCTTACTGCCGTTGGTCTGATGATGCCAGTCATGTCGGCATGACATTTAATGCCCTCCTTGCGCTTGGCCCCGTGATGGCTGCTAGCAGCTATATTTAGGGGCCAAGCACCGAAGGTGCGGAGGCACCTATTGTTTTTGTTCCGGTTCTTATTATTAGGGGCCAAGCACCGAAGGTGCGGAGGCACCTATTGTTTTTGTTCCGGTTCTTATTATTATTATTATTATTATTCTTCTTCTGCCATTGAAGTCTATGACAGCCCATAGAACCGTAAGCGGGAAAATGAAAAAAAGTTGGCACACTCATAAAGGAGAGTCTAATCATTGACCATAGCAAAATTGAAGTCTCTAACTCAATCTCTCTACCGCCACCAACTGTCCAAAGTTGCACTCACGTTTACGTAAATAACTTTTGAACCGTATGTCCTAGAAACAAAATTCTTTTGTCCACTGATTCCTTGGCTCAAGACGATTCGATTGCACCCTATGACGTCATTTTCCGTCATGAAAATTTTCCCGCCATTTTGAATTTTATGAAAAACCTACTTTGTCGAACTCCTCCTAGGCCGTTCGTCCGATGTTCACGAAAATTGAACCACATCATCTCCTGACAATGTGGACAAAACGATATATAAACAAAGTTGATTCGTCAAACCGTTTACGAATAACTTGTGAAAGAATCTGAGGTAAAAGTCGCCAAAATGAAATTGAGGCTTTATCTCCCCAATGCATTAGCCTTTTCTGACCAAACTAGGTGTGTGTTATGTCAATCATGGTTTGAGGCTACCTGCAGAGTTTTGGCGCTGTGCCCCCTAGTGGTCAGGAGTTATCAAAAACTGACTTTTTTGCTTATAACTTCTGAACCCTTTGGCCAAAAATCATGAAACTGGTCTCTTTAGATCCAGTGGGTCATGCCGAGTCCTATGATACCAAATATTCCCATATCGGCCATTTTGAGCGTCTGCCATTTCGATTTTTCTTATAAGATGCTATGTTTAACAAACACATGACTTTAGTGCTCTGTCAGCAATGGTTTACCCAATTGAAAGCAAACTTTGCATGTGTCAATGTCACCACACTCTCAATGTACCACACACTACAATTTGGTTACAGCGCTGCCTGTTGGTTGAATGCGATAAACCATTAAATCGAATTGCTAAAGACCGTATTGTTGGTTTTTCAGCCATTTAGACTTAAGCCATATTGAAATGTCTTTAGATTTTTACTGCCGTTGGTCTGATGATGCCAGTCATGTCGGCATGACATTTAATGCCCTCCTTGCGCTTGGCCCCGTGATGGCTGCTAGCAGCTATATTTATTATTATTAGGGGCCAAGCACCGAAGGTGCGGAGGCACCTATTGTTTTTGTTCCGGTTCTTATTATTATTATTATTATTATTCTTCTTCTGCCATTGAAGTCTATGACAGCCCATAGAACCGTAAGCGGGAAAATGAAAAAAAGTTGGCACACTCATAAAGGAGAGTCTAATCATTGACCATAGCAAAATTGAAGTCTCTAACTCAATCTCTCTACCGCCACCAACTGTCCAAAGTTGCACTCACGTTTACGTAAATAACTTTTGAACCGTATGTCCTAGAAACAAAATTCTTTTGTCCACTGATTCCTTGGCTCAAGACGATTCGATTGCACCCTATGACGTCATTTTCCGTCATGAAATTTTTCCCGCCATTTTGAATTTTATGAAAAACCTACTTTTTCGAACTCCTCCTAGGCCGTTTTTCCGATTTCAACGAAAATTGAACCACATCATCTCCAGACAATGTGGACAAAAAGTTATCCAAAGAAAGTTGATATGTCAAACCGTTTACGAATAACTCGCGAAAGAATCTGACGTACTGGTCGCAAAAATGAAATTGAGGCTTTATCTCCGCAACGCATTAGCGTTTTCGGACCAAACTAGGTGTGTGTTATGTCAATCATGGTCTGAGGCTACCTGCAGAGTTTTGGCGCTGTGCCCCCTAGTGGTCAGGAGATATGAAAAAGTTAAATATTTGCTTATAACTTCTGAACGCTTTGGCCAAAAATAATAAAACTGGTCTCTTTAGATTCAGTGCATCATGCCAAGTCGTGCGATACCAAATTTTCCCATATCGGCCATTTTGAGCGTCGGCCATTTTGAAAATTGTCATAAATTGCTATATTTAACAAAGATATTGGCATATCGTTACGAAACTCAATATGTGTCTTCGGCACCTAACCTTGATACGACTCAAAAAGTTTCGAGGCAGGACCCCCTTGTGGTCAAAAATTATAACCAAATTTACAAATATGCTAATAACTTTTGAGTGCGTTAACCTATGGTAAAACAAATGGTCTTAATGTGTTCATTGGGTCAAGCCGAGACCATAGATACCAAATATGTCATATTCGGCCAAATCTCCGATTTGCCATGTTATTTTTCTATAAAAACCTACTTTTTCGAACTCCTCCCAGACCGTTTGTCCAATTTTCACCAAAATTGAACCACATCATCTCCAGACCATCATGACAAAAAGTTATCCAAAGAAAGTTGATATGTCAAACCGTTTACGAATAACTCGCGAAAGAATCCAACGTAATGGTTGCAAAAATGAAATTGAGACTTTATCTCCGCAACGCATTAGCGTTTTCTGACCAAACTAGGTGTGTATTATGTCAATCATGGTCTGAGGCTACCTGCAGAGTTTTGGTGCTCTGCCCCCTAGTGGTCAGGAGATATTAAAAAACTGACTTTTTTGATTATAACTCCTGAACCCTTTGGCCAAAAATCATGAAACTGGTCTCTTTAGATCCAGTGGGTCATGCCGAGTCCTGTGATACCAAATTTTCCCATATCGGCCATTTTGAGCGTCTGCCATTTCGATTTTTCTTATAAGATTCTATGTTTAGTGCTCTGTCAGCAATGGTTTACCCAATTGAAAGCAAACTTTGCATGTGTCAATGTCACCACACTCTCAATGTACCACATGAATTGACACTACAATGTGGTTACAGCGCTGCCTGTTGGTTGAATGTGATAAACCATTAAATCGAATTACTAAAGACCGTATTGTTGATTTTTCAGCCATTTAGACTTAAGTCATATTGAAATGTCTTTAGATTCTTAATGCCGTTGGTCTGATGATGCCAGCCATGTCGGCATGACATTTAATGCCCTCCTTGCGCTTGGCCCCGTGATGGCTGCTAGCAGCTATATTTATTATTCTTCTTCTGCCATTGAAGTCTATGACAGCCCATAGAACCGTAAGCGGGAAAATGAAAAAAAGTTGGCACACTGATAAAGGAGAGTCCAATCATTGACCATAGCAAAATTGAAGTCTCTAACTCAATCTCTCTAGCGCCACCAACTGTCCAAAGTTGCACTCACGTTTACGTAAATAACTTTTGAACCGTATGTCCTAGAAACAAAATTCTTTTGTCCACTGATTCCTTGGCTCAAGACGATTCGATTGCACCCTATGACGTCATTTTCCGTCATGAAGATTTTCCCGCCATTTTGAATTTTATGAAAAACCTACTTTGTCGAACTCCTCCTAGGCCGTTCGTCCGATGTTCACGAAAATTGAACCACATCATCTCCCGACAATGTGGACAAAACGATATATAAAGAAAGTTGATTCGTCAAACCGTTTACGAATAACTCGCGAAAGAATCTGAGGTAAAAGTCGCCAAAATGAAATTGAGGCTTTATCTCCCCAATGCATTAGCCTTTTCTGACCAAACTAGGTGTGTGTTATGTCAATCATGGTTTGAGGCTACCTGCAGAGTTTTGGCGCTGTGCCCCCTAGTGGTCAGGAGTTATCAAAAACTGACTTTTTTGCGTATAACTTCTGAACCCTTTGGCCAAAAATCATGAAACTGGTCTCTTTAGATCCAGTGGGTCATGCCGAGTCCTGTGATAGCAAATATTCCCATATCGGGCATTTTGAGCGTCTGCCATTTCGATTTTTCTTATAAGATGCTATGTTTAACAAACACATGACTTTAGTGCTCTGTCAGCCATGGTTTACCCAATTTACCCAATGTACCACATGAATTGACACTACAATTTGGTTACAGCGCTGCCTGTTGGTCGAACGTGATAAACCATTAAATCGAACTACTAAAGACCGTATTGTTGATTTTTCAGCCATTTAGACTTAAGTCATATTGAAATGTCTTTAGATTCTTACTGCCGTTGGTCTGATGATGCCAGCCATGTCGGCATGACATTTAATGCCCTCCTTGCGCTTGGCCCCGTGATGGCTGCTAGCAGCTATATTTAGGGGCCAAGCACCGAAGGTGCGGAGGCACCTATTGTTTTTGTTCCGGTTCTTATTATTATTATTATTATTATTCTTCTTCTGCCATTGAAGTCTATGACAGCCCATAGAACCGTAAGCGGGAAAATGAAAAAAAGTTGGCACACTCATAAAGGAGAGTCCAATCATTGACCATAGCAAAATTGAAGTCTCTAACTCAATCTCTCTAGCGCCACCAACTGTCCAAAGTTGCACTCACGTTTACGTAAATAACTTTTGCACCGTATGTCCTAGAAACAGAATTCTTTTGTCCACTGATTCCTTGGCTCAAGACGATTCGATTGCACCCTATGACGTCATTTTCCGTCATGAAAATTTTCCCGCCATTTTGAATTTTATGAAAAACCTACTTTGTCGAACTCCTCCTAGGCCGTTCGTCCGATGTTCACGAAAATTGAACCACATCATCTCCCGACAATGTGGACATAACGATATATAAAGAAAGTTGATTCGACAAACCGTTTACGAATAACTCGCGAAAGAATCTGAGGTAAAAGTCGCCAAAATGAAATTGAGGCTTTATCTCCCCAATGCATTAGCCTTTTCTGACCAAACTAGGTGTGTGTTATGTC
Source organism: Rhodeus uyekii (assembly GCA_037043235.1). Taxonomy (NCBI): domain Eukaryota; kingdom Metazoa; phylum Chordata; class Actinopteri; order Cypriniformes; family Acheilognathidae; genus Rhodeus; species Rhodeus uyekii. The sequence continues at coordinate 28,181 of JAWRVZ010001024.1, forward strand.
AATCATGGTTTGAGGCTACCTGCAGAGTTTTGGCGCTGTGCCCCCTAGTGGTCAGGAGTTATCAAAAACTGACTTTTTTGCTTATAACTTCTGAACCCTTTGGCCAAAAATCATGAAACTGGTCTCTTTAGATCCAGTGGGTCATGCCGAGTCCTGTGATACCAAATATTCCCATATCGGCCATTTTGAGCGTCTGCCATTTCGATTTTTCTTATAAGATGCAATGTTTAACAAACACTTGACTTTAGTGCTCTGTCAGGAATGGTTTACCCAATTGAAAGCAAACTTTGCATGTGTCAATGTCACCACACTCTCAATGTACCACACACTACAATTTGGTTACAGCGCTGCCTGTTGGTTGAATGCGATAAACCATTAAATCGAATTGCTAAAGACCGTATTGTTGGTTTTTCAGCCATTTAGACTTAAGTCATATTGAAATGTCTTTAGATTTTTACTGCCGTTGGTCTGATGATGCCAGTCATGTCGGCATGACATATAATGCCCTCCTTGCGCTTGGCCCCGTGATGGCTGCTAGCAGCTATATTTATTATTATTCTTCTTCTGCCATTGAAGTCTATGACAGCCCATAGAACCGTAAGCGGGAAAATGAAAAAAAGTTGGCACACTCATAAAGGAGAGTCTAATCATTGACCATAGCAAAATTGAAGTCTCTAACTCAATCTCTCTACCGCCACCAACTGTCCAAAGTTGCACTCACGTTTACGTAAATAACTTTTGAACCGTATGTCCTAGAAACAAAATTCTTTTGTCCACTGATTCCTTGGCTCAAGACGATTCGATTGCACCCTATGACGTCATTTTCCGTCATGAAAATTTTCCCGCCATTTTGAATTTTATGAAAAACCTACTTTGTCGAACTCCTCCTAGGCCGTTCGTCCGATGTTCACGAAAATTGAACCACATCATCTCCTGACAATGTTGACAAAACGATATATAAACAAAGTTGATTCGTCAAACCGTTTACGAATAACTCGTGAAAGAATCTGAGGTAAAAGTCGCCAAAATGAAATTGAGGCTTTATCTCCCCAATGCATTAGCCTTTTCTGACCAAACTAGGTGTGTGTTATGTCAATCATGGTTTGAGGCTACCTGCAGAGTTTTGGCGCTCTGCCCCCTAGTGGTCAGGAGATATTAAAAAACTGACTTTTTTGCTTATAACTCCTGAACCCTTTGGCCAAAAATCATGAAACTGGTCTCTTTAGATCCAGTGGGTCATGCCGAGTCCTGTGATACCAAATTTTCCCATATCGGCCATTTTGAGCGTCTGCCATTTCGATTTTTCTTATAAGATTCTATGTTTAACAAACACATGACTTTAGTGCTCTGTCAGCAATGGTTTACCCAATTGAAAGCAAACTTTGCATGTGTCAATGTCACCACACTCTCAATGTACCACATGAATTGACACTACAATTTGGTTACAGCGCTGCCTGTTGGTTGAATGTGATAAACCATTAAATCGAATTACTAAAGACCGTATTGTTGATTTTTCAGCCATTTAGACTTAAGTCATATTGAAATGTCTTTAGATTCTTACTGCCGTTGGTCTGATGATGCCAGCCATGTCGGCATGACATTTAATGCCCTCCTTGCGCTTGGCCCCGTGATGGCTGCTAGCAGCTATATTTATTAGGGGCCAAGCACCGAAGGTGCGGAGGCACCTATTGTTTTTGTTCCGGTTCTTTATTATTATTCTTCTTCTTCTTCCGTCATTGAAGTCTATGACAGCCCATAGAACCGTAAGCGGGAAAATGAAAAAAATTTGGCACACTCATAAAGGACAGTCCAATCATTGACCATAGCAAAATTGAAGTCTCTAACTCAATCTCTATAGCGCCACCAACTGTCCAAAGTTGAACCAACGTTTATGCTAATAACTTTTGAACCGTATGACCTAGAAACAAAATTCTTATGTCCACTGATTCCTTGGCTCAAGCCGATTCGATTGCACCCTATGACGTCATTTTCCGTCATGAAATTTTTCCCGCCATTTTGAATTTTATGAAAAACCTACTTTGTCGAACTCCTCCTAGGCCGTTTTTCCGATTTCAACGAAAATTGAACTACATCATCTCCAGACAATGTGGACAAAAAGTTATCCAAAGAAAGTTGATATGTCAAACCGTTTACGAATAACTGGCAAAAGAATCTGACGTAATGGTCGCAAAAATGAAATTTAGGCTTTATCTCCGCAACGCATTAGCGTTTTCTGACCAAACTAGGTGTGTGTTATGTCAATCATGATCTGAGGCTACCTGCAGAGTTTTGGCGCTGTGCCCCCTAGTGGCCAGGAGATATGAAAAAGTTAAATATTTGCTTATAACTTCTGAACGCTTTGGCCAAAAATAATAAAACTGGTCTCTTTAGATTCGGTGCATCATGCCGAGTCGTGCGATACCAAATTTTCCCATATCGGCCATTTTGAGCGTCGGCCATTTTGAATATTGTCATAAATTGCTATATTTAACAAAGATATTGACGTATCGTTACGAAACTCAATATGTGTCTTCGGCACCTAACCTTGATACGACTCCAAAAGTTTCGAGGCAGCACCCCCTTGTGGTCAAAAATTATAACCAAATTTACAAATATGCTAATAACTTTTGAGTGCGTTAACCTATGGTAAAACAAATTATCTTTATACGTTCCTTGGGTCAAACCGAGAACACAGATACCAAATTTGTCATAGTCGGCCAAACTTCTTGTCCACCATGTTGTTTTTCTTTGAAAACCTACTTTTTCGAACTCCTCCCAGACCGTTTGTCCAATTTTCACCAAAATTAAACCACATTATCTCCCGACCATCGTGACAAAAAGTTATCCAAAGAAAGTTGATATGTCAAACCGTTTACGAATAACTCGCGAAAGAATCCGACGTAATGGTCACAAAAATGAAATTGAGGCTTTATCTCCGCGATGCATTAGCGTTTTCTGACCAAACTAGGTGTGTGTTATGTCAAACATGGTCTGAGGCTACCTGCAGAGTTTTGGCGCTCTGCCCCCTAGTGGTCAGGAGATATTAAAAAACTGACATTTTTTATTATAACTCCTGAACGCTTTGTCTAAAAATCATGAAACTGCTGTCTTTAGATCCAGTGGGTCATGCCGAGTCCTGTGATACCAATTTTTCCCATATCGGCCATTTTGAGCGTCTGCCATTTCAATTTTTCTTATAAGATGCTATGTTTAACAAACACATGACTTTAGTGCTCTGTCAGCAATGGTTTACCCAATTGAAAGCAAACTTTGCATGTGTCAATGTCACCACACTCTCAATGTACCACATGAATTTACACTACAATTTGGTTACAGCGCTGCCTGTTGATTGAATGTGATAAACCATTAAATCGAAATACTAAAGACCGTATTGTTGATTTTTTAGCCATTTAGTGATGGCTGCTAGCAGCTATATTTAGGGGCCAAGCACCGAAGGTGCGGAGGCACCTATTGTTTTTGTTCCGGTTCTTATTATTATTATTATTATTATTCTTCTTCTGCCATTGAAGTCTATGACAGCCCATAGAACCGTAAGCGGGAAAATGAAAAAAAGTTGGCACACTCATAAAGGAGAGTCTAATCATTGACCATAGCAAAATTGAAGTCTCTAACTCAATCTCTCTACCGCCACCAACTGTCCAAAGTTGCACTCACGTTTACGTAAATAACTTTTGAACCGTATGTCCTAGAAACAAAATTCTTTTGTCCACTGATTCCTTGGCTCAAGACGATTCGATTGCACCCTATGACGTCATTTTCCGTCATGAAAATTTTCCCGCCATTTTGAATTTTATGAAAAACCTACTTTGTCGAACTCCTCCTAGGCCGTTCGTCCGATGTTCACGAAAATTGAACCACATCATCTCCTGACAATGTTGACAAAACGATATATAAACAAAGTTGATTCGTCAAACCGTTTACGAATAACTCGTGAAAGAATCTGAGGTAAAAGTCGCCAAAATGAAATTGAGGCTTTATCTCCCCAATGCATTAGCCTTTTCTGACCAAACTAGGTGTGTGTTATGTCAATCATGGTTTGAGGCTACCTGCAGAGTTTTGGCGCTCTGCCCCCTAGTGGTCAGGAGATATGAAAAAGTGACATTTTTCCTTACAACTCCTGAACCCTTTGGCCAAAAATCATAAAACTGGTCTCGTTAGATTCAGTGCATCATGCCGAGTCGTGCGATACCAAATTTTCCCATATCGGCCATTTAGAGCGTCGGCCATTTTGAATATTGTCATAAATTGCTATATTTAACAAATGGATTGGCGTATCGTTACGAAACTCAATATGTGTCTTCGGCACCTAATCTTGATACGGCACAAAAAGTTTGGGGGCAGCGCCACCTTGTGGTCAAAAGTTATAACCAAATTTACAAATATGCTAATAACTTTTGATGACGTTAACCTATTGTAAAACAAATGGTCTTAATGTGTTCATTGGGTCAAGCCGAGACCATAGATACCAAATATGTTATATTCGGCCAAACCTCCGATTTGCCATGTTATTTTTCTTTAAAAACCTACTTTTTCGAACTCCTCCCAGACCGTTTGTCCAATTTTCACCAAAATTGAACCACATCATCTCCAGACCATCATGACAAAAAGTTATCCAAAGAAAGTTGATATGTCAAACCGTTTACGAATAACTCGCGAAAGAATCCGACGTAATGGTCGCAAAATTGAAATTGAGGCTTTATCTCCGCAATGCATTAGCCTTTTCTGACCAAACTAGGTGTGTGTTATGTCAATCATGGTCTGAGGCTACCTGCAGAGTTTTGGCGCTCTGCCCCCTAGTGGTCAGGAGATATTAAAAAACTGACATTTTTGATTATAACTCCTGAACGCTTTGTCTAAAAATCATGAAACTGCTGTCTTTAGATCCAGTTGGTCATGCCGAGTCCTGTGATACCACATTTTCCCATATCGGCCATTTTGAGCATCTGCCATTTCGATTTTTCTTATAAGATGCTATGTTTAACAAACACATGACTTTAGTGCTGTCAGCAATGGTTTACCCAATTGAAAGCAAACTTTGCATGTGTCAATGTCACCACACTCTCAATGTACCACACACTACAATTTGGTTACAGCGCTGCCTGTTGGTTGAATGCGATAAACCATTAAATCGAATTGCTAAAGACCGTATTGTTGGTTTTTCAGCCATTTAGACTTAAGTCATATTGAAATGTCTTTAGATTCTTACTGCCGTTGGTCTGATGATGCCAGTCATGTCGGCATGACATTTAATGCCCTCCTTGCGCTTGGCCCCGTGATGGCTGCTAGCAGCTATATTTATTATTATTATTCTTCTTCTGCCATTGAAGTCTATGACAGCCCATAGAACCGTAAGCGGGAAAATGAAAAAAAGTTGGCACACTCATAAAGGAGAGTCTAATCATTGACCATAGCAAAATTGAAGTCTCTAACTCAATCTCTCTACCGCCACCAACTGTCCAAAGTTGCACTCACGTTTACGTAAATAACTTTTGAACCGTATGTCCTAGAAACAAAATTCTTTTGTCCACTGATTCCTTGGCTCAAGACGATTCGATTGCACCCTATGACGTCATTTTCCGTCATGAAAATTTTCCCGCCATTTTGAATTTTATGAAAAACCTACTTTGTCGAACTCCTCCTAGGCCGTTCGTCCGATGTTCACGAAAATTGAACCACATCATCTCCTGACAATGTTGACAAAACGATATATAAACAAAGTTGATTCGTCAAACCGTTTACGAATAACTCGTGAAAGAATCTGAGGTAAAAGTCGCCAAAATGAAATTGAGGCTTTATCTCCCCAATGCATTAGCCTTTTCTGACCAAACTAGGTGTGTGTTATGTCAATCATGGTTTGAGGCTACCTGCAGAGTTTTGGCGCTCTGCCCCCTAGTGGTCAGGAGATATTAAAAAACTGACTTTTTTGCTTATAACTCCTGAACCCTTTGGCCAAAAATCATGAAACTGGTCTCTTTAGATCCAATGGGTCATGCCGAGTCCTGTGATACCAAATTTTCCCATATCGGCCATTTTGAGCGTCTGCCATTTCGATTTTTCTTATAAGATTCTATGTTTAACAAACACATGACTTTAGTGCTCTGTCAGCAATGGTTTACCCAATTGAAAGCAAACTTTGCATGTGTCAATGTCACCACACTCTCAATGTACCACATGAATTGACACTACAATTTGGTTACAGCGCTGCCTGCTGGTTGAATGTGATAAACCATTAAATCGAATTACTAAAGACCGTATTGTTGATTTTTCAGCCATTTAGACTTAAGTCATATTGAAATGTCTTTAGATTCTTACTGCCATTGGTCTGATGATGCCAGCCATGTCGGCATGACATTTAATGCCCTCCTTGCGCTTGGCCCCGTGATGGCTGCTAGCAGCTATTTAGGGGCCAAGCACCGAAGGTGCGGAGGCACCTATTGTTTTTGTTCCGGTTCTTATTATTAGGGGCCAAGCACCGAAGGTGCGGAGGCACCTATTGTTTTTGTTCCGGTTCTTATTAGGGGCCAAGCACCGAAGGTGCGGAGGCACCTATTGTTTTTGTTCCGGTTCTTATTATTATTAGGGGCCAAGCACCGAAGGTGCGGAGGCACCTATTGTAATTGTTCCGGTTCTTTATTATTATTATTCATCTTCTTCTTCTTCTTCTTCTTCTTCTTCTTCTTCTTCTTCCGCCATGGAAGTCTATGTAAGGCCATAGAACCGTTTGCGGGAAAATGATAAAATTTGGCACACTGATAGAGGACAAGCCAATCATTGACCATAGCAAATTTGAAGTCTCTAACTCAATGTCTCTAGCGCCACCAACTGTCCAAAGTTGCACTCACGTTTACGTAAATAACTCTTGAACCGTATGTCCTAGAAACAAAATTCTTTCGTCCACTAATTCCTTGGCTCAAGACGATTCGATTGCACCCTATGACGTCATTTTCCGTCATGAAAATTTTCCCGCCATTTTGAATTTTACGAAAAACCTACTTTTTCGAACTCCTCCTAGGCCGTTTGTCCGATTTTCACGAAAATTGAACCACATCATCTCCAGACTATGCGTACAAAAAGTTATTAAAAGAAAGTTTATTTGTCAAACCGTTTACGAATAACTTGCGAATGAATTCGACAAAATGGCCGCAGAAATGAAAGCGAGGCTTTATCTCTGCAACGCATTAGCGTATTCTGACCAAACTTAGTGTGTGTTATGGCAATGATGGTCTGAGGCTACCTGCGGAGATTTGGCGCTCTGCCCCCTAGTGGTCTGGAGATATGAAAAAGTGAAATATTTGCTTATAACTTCTGAACGCTTCGATCAAAAATCATAAAACTGGTCTCGTTAGATTCAGGGCATCATGCCGAGTCGTGCAATACCAAATTTTCCCATATCGGCCATTTTGAGGGTCGGCCATTTTGAATTTTGTCATAAATTGCTATATTTAACAAACACATTGGTGTATCGTTACGAAACTCGATATGTGTCTTCGGCATCTGGGCCTGATACAACACAAAAAGTTTCGAGGCAGCGCCACCTTGTGGTCAAAAGTTATAAACAAATTTGCAAAAATGCTAATAACTTTTGAACACGTTAACCTATGGTAAAATAAGTTGTCTTTATACGTTCCTTGGGTCAAACCGAGAACACAGATACCAAATTTGTCATAGTCGGCCAAACTTCCTGTCCGCCATGTTGTTTTTCTTTAAAAACCTACTTTTTCGAACTCCTCCCACACCGTTTGTCCAATTTTCACCAAAATTGAATCATAACATCTTCAGACCATGCTGACAAAAAGTTATTAAAATAAAGTTGATTCGTCAAACAGGTTTCGATAAAATTGCGAACAAATTTGACCAAATGGCCACCAAATAAAGCGAGGCTATATCTCCGCAACGCATTAGCGTATTCTGACCAAACTTTCTGTGTGTCATGTCAATCATGATCTGAGGCTACCTGCAGAGTTTTGGCGCTCTGCCCCCTAGTGGTCAGGAGATATAAAATACTGACATTTTTGATTATAACTCCTGAATGCTTTGTCCAAAAATCATGAAACTGCTGTCTTTAGATTCAGGGCATCATGCCGAGTCGTGCGATACCAAATTTTCCCATATCGGCCATTTTCAGCGTCAGCTATTTAGAATTTTGTCATGAAATGCTATGCTTAACAAACACATGACTTTAAAGCTGGATGTCAGCAATGCTTTACCCTATTGACACCAAACTTTGCATGTGTCATTGTCACCTCACTCTGGATATACCACATGATTTGACACATCAGTTTGGTTACAGCGCTGAGTTATCGAACGTGATAAACCATTACATTGAATTGCTAAAGACCGTATTGATGATTTTTCAGCCATTTAGACTGAAGTCATATTGGTATGTCTTTAGATGCTTACTGCTGTTGGTCTGATGCTGCCAGCCATGTCGGCATAACATTTAATGCCCTCCTAATGCTTGGCCCCGTCATGGCTGCTTGCAGCTATATTTATTATTATTCTTCTTCTGCCATTGAAGTCTATGACAGCCCATAGAACCGTAAGCGGGAAAATGAAAAAAAGTTGGCACACTGATAAAGGAGAGTCCAATCATTGACCATAGCAAAATTGAAGTCTCTAACTCAATCTCTCTAGCGCCACCAACTGTCCAAAGTTGCACTCACGTTTACGTAAATAACTTTTGAACCGTATGTCCTAGAAACAAAATTCTTTTGTCCACTGATTCCTTGGCTCAAGACGATTCGATTGCACCCTATGACGTCATTTTCCGTCATGAAGATTTTCCCGCCATTTTGAATTTTATGAAAAACCTACTTTGTCGAACTCCTCCTAGGCCGTTCGTCCGATGTTCACGAAAATTGAACCACATCATCTCCCGACAATGTGGACAAAACGATATATAAAGAAAGTTGATTCGTCAAACCGTTTACGAATAACTCGCGAAAGAATCTGAGGTAAAAGTCGCCAAAATGAAATTGAGGCTTTATCTCCCCAATGCATTAGCCTTTTCTGACCAAACTAGGTGTGTGTTATGTCAATCATGGTTTGAGGCTACCTGCAGAGTTTTGGCGCTGTGCCCCCTAGTGGTCAGGAGTTATCAAAAACTGACTTTTTTGCTTATAACTTCTGAACCCTTTGGCCAAAAATCATGAAACTGGTCTCTTTAGATCCAGTGGGTCATGCCGAGTCCTGTGATAGCAAATATTCCCATATCGGGCATTTTGAGCGTCTGCCATTTCGATTTTTCTTATAAGATGCTATGTTTAACAAACACATGACTTTAGTGCTCTGTCAGCCATGGTTTACCCAATTTACCCAATGTACCACATGAATTGACACTACAATTTGGTTACAGCGCTGCCTGTTGGTCGAACGTGATAAACCATTAAATCGAACTACTAAAGACCGTATTGTTGATTTTTCAGCCATTTAGACTTAAGTCATATTGAAATGTCTTTAGATTCTTACTGCCGTTGGTCTGATGATGCCAGCCATGTCGGCATGACATTTAATGCCCTCCTTGCGCTTGGCCCCGTGATGGCTGCTAGCAGCTATATTTAGGGGCCAAGCACCGAAGGTGCGGAGGCACCTATTGTTTTTGTTCCGGTTCTTATTATTATTAGGGGCCAAGCACCGAAGGTGCGGAGGCACCTATTGTTTTTGTTCCGGTTCTTTATTATTATTCTTCTTCTTCTTCCGTCATTGAAGTCTATGACAGCCCATAGAACCGTAAGCGGGAAAATGAAAAAAAGTTGGCACACTCATAAAGGACAGTCCAATCATTGACCATAGCAAAATTGAAGTCTCTAACTCAATCTCTATAGCGCCACCAACTGTCCAAAGTTGCACTCACGTTTACGTAAATAACTTTTGAACCGTATGTCCTAGAAACAAAATTCTTTTGTCCACTGATTCCTTGGCTCAAGACGATTCGATTGCACCCTATGACGTCATTTTCCGTCATGAATATTTTCCCGCCATTTTGAATTTTATGAAAAACCTACTTTTTCGAACTCCTCCTAGGCCGTTTGTCCGATTTTCACGAAAATTGAACCACATCATCTCCAGACCATGGTGACAAAAAGTTATCCAAAGAAAGTTGAAATGTCAAACCGTTTATGAATAACTCACGAAATAATCCGACGTAATGATCGCAAAAATGAACTTGAGGCTCTATCTCCACAACGCATTAGCGTTTTCTGACCAAACTCGGTGTGTGTTATGTCAATCATGGTCTGAGGCTACCTGCAGAGTTTTGGCGCTGTGCCCCCTAGTGGTCAGGAGATATGAAAAAGTGACATTTTTCCTTACAACTCCTGAACGCTTTGTCTAAAAATCATAAAACTGGTCTCGTTAGATTCAGTGCATCATGCCGAGTCGTGCGATACTAAATTTTCCCATATCGGCCATTTAGAGCGTCGGCCATTTTGAATATTGTCATAAATTGCTATATTTAACAAATGGATTGGCGTATCGTTACGAAACTCAATATGTGTCTTCGGCACCTAACCTTGATACGGCACAAAAAGTTTGGGGGCAGCGCCACCTTGTGGTCAAAAGTTATAACCAAATTTACAAATATGCTAATAACTTTTGATGACGTTAACCTATTGTAAAACAAATGGTCTTAATGTGTTCATTGGGTCAAGCCGAGACCATAGATACCAAATATGTCATATTCGGCCAAACCTCCGATTTGCCATGTTATTTTTCTATAAAAACCTACTTTTTCGAACTCCTCCCAAACCGTTTGCTCAATTTTCACCAAAATTGAATCACATCATCTTCAGACCCTGTTGACAAAAAGTTATAGAAATGAAGTTGATTCGCCAAACTGTTTTCGATAAAATTGCAATCGAATTTGACCAAATGGCCACCAAATAAAGCGAGGCGTATATCTCTGCAACGCATTAGCATTTTCTGACCAAACTTTCTGTGTGCCATGTCAATCATGATCTGAGGCTACTTGCCGAGTTTTAGCGCAGTGCAATCTAGTGGTCCGGAGATATAAACAAAGTGGTGCTTTTGCTTACAGCTTTTTTGCTTCTCACTTAAGACAATAAAACTCGAAATGTCAACTACAGCCACTAAATGTCAGCAGAACATTACTCAACATGTCATTTGCCCTTTTCACATTGATGAAAATGATACATTAAGGAAAATTAGTCAATTAAACATTTAGTTTTATTCAAAAGTTCTGTTGTTGTTTTTACTATAACTATAAAAATAAACCTCTTCATAATGAATAAAAATAATTATACTTCTTATAATATATCAATAAGTTGCTGTTTTCTTTTCAAGAACTGTTTACATGAATTAAAACAGACTAATGAAGAAAATACTGATATGTTTATTATTGTAAATCAAATCATACAATGATTAATTTGACTTTAACTACATTGGATCTACAGGGTTTATTTTCCCCATTTTAAAAATGCACATAGTAAGTAGACTGTCAGTGTATGCTTAAAGTGAAATTATTTGATACAATTAAATTTTAGAGACAAAGGGTTTTCTCTCCAGCCAAGATTAAGTGCTTTGATGTCAAAATGACTATAATGCTGTATTTCAGCAATGCTTTACCCAATTGACACCAAACTTTGCATGTGTCATTGTCATCTCTCTCTGGACATACCACATGAATTGACACATCAATTTGGTTAGAGCGCTGCTTGTTGGTCAAACGTGATAAACCATTAAATCGAATTGCTAAAGACCGTATTGATGATTTTTCAGCCATTTAGACTGAAGTCATATTGAAACGTCTTTAGATGTTTACTGCTGTTGGTCGGATGCTGCCAGCCATATCGGCATGACATTTAATGCCCTCTTTGCGCTTGGCCCCGTGATGGCTGCTAGCAGCTATATTTATTATTATTATTCTTCTTCTGCCATTGAAGTCTATGACAGCCCATAGAACCGTAAGCGGGAAAATGAAAAAAAGTTGGCACACTCATAAAGGAGAGTCCAATCATTGACCATAGCAAAATTGAAGTCTCTAACTCAATCTCTATAGCGCCACCAACCGTCCAAAGTTGCACTCACGTTTACGTAAATAACTTTTGAACCGTATGTCCTAGAAACAAAATTCTTTTGTCCACTGATTCCTTGGCTCAAGACGATTCGATTGCACCCTATGACGTCATTTTCCGTCATGAAAATTTTCCCGCCATTTTGAATTTTATGAAAAACCTACTTTGTCGAACTCCTCCTAGGCCGTTCGTCCGATCTTCACGAAAATTGAACCACATCATCTCCCGACAATGTGGACAAAACGATATATAAAGAAAGTTGATTCGACAAACCGTTTACGAATAACTCGCGAAAGAATCCGAGGTAAAAGTCGCCAAATTGAAACTGAGGCTTTATCTCCGCAATGCATTAGTCTTTTCTGACCAAACTAGGTGTGTGTTATGTCAATCATGGTCTGAGGCTACCTGCAGAGTTTTGGCGCTCTGCCCCCTAGTGGTCAGGAGTTATGAAAAACTGACTTTTTTGCTTATAACTTCTGAACCCTTTGGCCAAAAAACATGAAACTGGTCTCTTTAGATCCAGTGGGTCATGCCGAGTCCTGTGATACCAAATATTCCCATATCGGCCATTTTGAGCGTCTGCCATTTCGATTTTTCTTATAAGATGCTAAGTTTAACAAACACATGACTTTAGTGCTCTGTCAGCAATGGTTTACCCAATTGAAAGCAAACTTTGCATGTGTCAGTCACCACACTCTCAATGTACCACATGAATTGACACTACAATTTGGTTACAGCGCTGCCTGTTGGTTGAATGTGATAAACCATTAAATCGAAATACTAAAGACCGTATTGTTGATTTTTCAGCCATTTAGACTTAAGTCATATTGAAATGTCTTTAGATTCTTACTGCCGTTGGTCTGATGATGCAAGCCATGTCGGCATAACATGTAATGCCCTCCTTGCGCTTGGCCCCGTGATGGCTGCTAGCAGCTATATTTATTATTATTATTCTTCTTCTGCCATTGAAGTCTATGACAGCCCATAGAACCGTAAGCGGGAAAATGAAAAAAAGTTGGCACACTGATAAAGGAGAGTCCAATCATTGACCATAGCAAAATTGAAGTCTCTAACTCAATCTCTCTAGCGCCACCAACTGTCCAAAGTTGCACTCACGTTTACGTAAATAACTTTTGAACCGTATGTCCTAGAAACAAAATTCTTTTGTCCACTGATTCCTTGGCTCAAGACGATTCGATTGCACCCTATGACGTCATTTTCCGTCATGAAGATTTTCCCGCCATTTTGAATTTTATGAAAAACCTACTTTGTCGAACTCCTCCTAGGCCGTTCGTCCGATGTTCACGAAAATTGAACCACATCATCTCCCGACAATGTGGACAAAACGATATATAAAGAAAGTTGATTCGTCAAACCGTTTACGAATAACTCGCGAAAGAATCTGAGGTAAAAGTCGCCAAAATGAAATTGAGGCTTTATCTCCCCAATGCATTAGCCTTTTCTGACCAAACTAGGTGTGTGTTATGTCAATCATGGTTTGAGGCTACCTGCAGAGTTTTGGCGCTGTGCCCCCTAGTGGTCAGGAGTTATCAAAAACTGACTTTTTTGCTTATAACTTCTGAACCCTTTGGCCAAAAATCATGAAACTGGTCTCTTTAGATCCAGTGGGTCATGCCGAGTCCTGTGATAGCAAATATTCCCATATCGGGCATTTTGAGCGTCTGCCATTTCGATTTTTCTTATAAGATGCTATGTTTAACAAACACATGACTTTAGTGCTCTGTCAGCCATGGTTTACCCAATTTACCCAATGTACCACATGAATTGACACTACAATTTGGTTACAGCGCTGCCTGTTGGTCGAACGTGATAAACCATTAAATCGAACTACTAAAGACCGTATTGTTGATTTTTCAGCCATTTAGACTTAAGTCATATTGAAATGTCTTTAGATTCTTACTGCCGTTGGTCTGATGATGCCAGCCATGTCGGCATGACATTTAATGCCCTCCTTGCGCTTGGCCCCGTGATGGCTGCTAGCAGCTATATTTATTATTATTATTCTTCTTCTGCCATTGAAGTCTATGACAGCCCATAGAACCGTAAGCGGGAAAATGAAAAAAAGTTGGCACACTCATAAAGGAGAGTCTAATCATTGACCATAGCAAAATTGAAGTCTCTAACTCAATCTCTCTACCGCCACCAACTGTCCAAAGTTGCACTCACGTTTACGTAAATAACTTTTGAACCGTATGTCCTAGAAACAAAATTCTTTTGTCCACTGATTCCTTGGCTCAAGACGATTCGATTGCACCCTATGACGTCATTTTCCGTCATGAAAATTTTCCCGCCATTTTGAATTTTATGAAAAACCTACTTTGTCGAACTCCTCCTAGGCCGTTCGTCCGATGTTCACGAAAATTGAACCACATCATCTCCTGACAATGTTGACAAAACGATATATAAACAAAGTTGATTCGTCAAACCGTTTACGAATAACTCGTGAAAGAATCTGAGGTAAAAGTCGCCAAAATGAAATTGAGGCTTTATCTCCCCAATGCATTAGCCTTTTCTGACCAAACTAGGTGTGTGTTATGTCAATCATGGTTTGAGGCTACCTGCAGAGTTTTGGCGCTCTGCCCCCTAGTGGTCAGGAGATATTAAAAAACTGACTTTTTTGCTTATAACTCCTGAACCCTTTGGCCAAAAATCATGAAACTGGTCTCTTTAGATCCAGTGGGTCATGCCGAGTCCTGTGATACCAAATTTTCCCATATCGGCCATTTTGAGCGTCTGCCATTTCGATTTTTCTTATAAGATTCTATGTTTAACAAACACATGACTTTAGTGCTCTGTCAGCAACGGTTTACCCAATTGAAAGCAAACTTTGCATGTGTCAATGTCACCACACTCTCAATGTACCACATGAATTGACACTACAATGTGGTTACAGCGCTGCCTGTTGGTTGAATGTGATAAACCATTAAATCGAATTACTAAAGACCCTATTGTTGATTTTTCAGCCATTTAGACTTAAGTCATATTGAAATGTCTTTAGATTCTTACTGCTGTTGGTCTGATGATGCCAGCCATGTCGGCATGACATTTAATGCCCTCCTTGCGCTTGGCCCCGTGATGGCTGCTAGCAGCTATATTTAGGGGCCAAGCACCGAAGGTGCGGAGGCACCTATTGTTTTTGTTCCGGTTCTTATTATTAGGGGCCAAGCACCGAAGGTGCGGAGGCACCTATTGTTTTTGTTCCGGTTCTTATTATTAGGGGCCAAGCACCGAAGGTGCGGAGGCACCTATTGTTTTTGTTCCGGTTCTTATTATTATTATTATTATTATTCTTCTTCTGCCATTGAAGTCTATGACAGCCCATAGAACCGTAAGCGGGAAAATGAAAAAAAGTTGGCACACTCATAAAGGAGAGTCTAATCATTGACCATAGCAAAATTGAAGTCTCTAACTCAATCTCTCTACCGCCACCAACTGTCCAAAGTTGCACTCACGTTTACGTAAATAACTTTTGAACCGTATGTCCTAGAAACAAAATTCTTTTGTCCACTGATTCCTTGGCTCAAGACGATTCGATTGCACCCTATGACGTCATTTTCCGTCATGAAAATTTTCCCGCCATTTTGAATTTTATGAAAAACCTACTTTGTCGAACTCCTCCTAGGCCGTTCGTCCGATGTTCACGAAAATTGAACCACATCATCTCCTGACAATGTTGACAAAACGATATATAAACAAAGTTGATTCGTCAAACCGTTTACGAATAACTCGTGAAAGAATCTGAGGTAAAAGTCGCCAAAATGAAATTGAGGCTTTATCTCCCCAATGCATTAGCCTTTTCTGACCAAACTAGGTGTGTGTTATGTCAATCATGGTTTGAGGCTACCTGCAGAGTTTTGGCGCTCTGCCCCCTAGTGGTCAGGAGATATTAAAAAACTGACTTTTTTGCTTATAACTCCTGAACCCTTTGGCCAAAAATCATGAAACTGGTCTCTTTAGATCCAATGGGTCATGCCGAGTCCTGTGATACCAAATTTTCCCATATCGGCCATTTTGAGCGTCTGCCATTTCGATTTTTCTTATAAGATTCTATGTTTAACAAACACATGACTTTAGTGCTCTGTCAGCAATGGTTTACCCAATTGAAAGCAAACTTTGCATGTGTCAATGTCACCACACTCTCAATGTACCACATGAATTGACACTACAATTTGGTTACAGCGCTGCCTGCTGGTTGAATGTGATAAACCATTAAATCGAATTACTAAAGACCGTATTGTTGATTTTTCAGCCATTTAGACTTAAGTCATATTGAAATGTCTTTAGATTCTTACTGCCATTGGTCTGATGATGCCAGCCATGTCGGCATGACATTTAATGCCCTCCTTGCGCTTGGCCCCGTGATGGCTGCTAGCAGCTATTTAGGGGCCAAGCACCGAAGGTGCGGAGGCACCTATTGTTTTTGTTCCGGTTCTTATTATTAGGGGCCAAGCACCGAAGGTGCGGAGGCACCTATTGTTTTTGTTCCGGTTCTTATTATTATTAGGGGCCAAGCACCGAAGGTGCGGAGGCACCTATTGTTTTTGTTCCGGTTCTTATTATTATTATTAGGGGCCAAGCACCGAAGGTGCGGAGGCACCTATTGTGTTTGTTCCGGTTCTTTATTATTATTCCTCTTCTTCTTCTTCTTCCGCCATGGAAGTCTATGGCAGGCCATAGAACCGTTTGCGGGAAAATGATGAAATTTGGCACACTGATCAAGGACAAGCCAATCATTGACCATAGCAAATTTGAAGTCTCTAACTCAATGTCTCTAGCGCCACCAACTGTCCAAATTTGAACTCACGTTTACGTAAATAACTTTTGAACCGTATGTCCTAGAAACAAAATTCTTTCGTCCACTGATTCCTTGGCTCAAGACGATTCGATTGCACCCTATGACGTCATTTTCCGTCATGAAAATTTTCCCGCCATTTTGAATTTTACGAAAAACCTACTTTTTCAAACTCCTCCTAGGCCGTTGGTCCGATTTTCACGAAAATTGAACCACATCATCTCCAGACTATGCATACAAAAAGTTATTAAAAGAAAGTTGATTTGTCAAACCGTTTACGAATAACTTGCGAAAGAATTCAACAAAATGGCCGCAGAAATGAAAGCGAGGCTTTATCTCCGCAACGCATTAGCGTATTCTAACCAAACTTGGTGTGTGTTATGGCAATGATGGTCTGAGGCTACCTACAGAGTTTTGGCGCTCTGCCCCCTAGTGGTCTGGAGATATGAAAAAGTGAAATATTTGCTTATAACTTCTGAACGCTTCGACCAAAAATCATAAAACTGGTCTCGTTAGATTCAGGGCATCATGCCGAGTCGTGCGATACAAAATTTTCC